>JBBBDQ010002381.1:0-62500 GCA_037127315.1 Ascarosepion bandense
TATATATATATATATATATATATATCCCTTTCCGGGATATATCAGTTGGCGACGAAATTTCGAAACGACTTTACATGACTAAACAAATATTATAATAGAATTGAAAACACTTACTTACGAATAATGTCAGAAAACCTCCATCGTCACTTACAGAAAAAAAATAATTTTTCCCTCATTTTTTGTTTTAACGCTTACTAACGAGAAATGTTAGAAAAGGAAAAAGTTGTGCAACATTTACAGAAAATAAGAAATTACACCCCTCTTGTTTAGACTTGGAAGATTTTATTGTGTAGATACATTGGAACAAAATGTTTGTGGATACGTTGGCAGAATGGAACAAAATAGCAGTTACACCTCATTTTAATTGATATTTTTTTTATTACACAAAAATATCGTCAGATGCTAAAGACTAAATATCAAAATTATTTATAAATAGAACTTTGTGTGTGTGTGCGTGCGTGTGTGTCTGTGTGTGTGTTTATGTGTGTATGTGAGTGTGTGTGT
Organism: Ascarosepion bandense; assembly: GCA_037127315.1. Taxonomy (NCBI): domain Eukaryota; kingdom Metazoa; phylum Mollusca; class Cephalopoda; order Sepiida; family Sepiidae; genus Ascarosepion; species Ascarosepion bandense. The sequence continues at coordinate 505 of JBBBDQ010002381.1, forward strand.
CCATTACATATAGACTCCAAAACGGCTGAACCGAATTTTTTAAAATTTACACATTTGTATCATAAGCGTCTGCCAATGCTCCTAGCTAGTTTTTGTGTCGAGGTACCCCCCCCCCCGATATATATCGAAACTCGATAATCGAAAAAATCGGTTTATAGAAGGAGTGGTCCGATTTTAATCAAATTTGATACACTCATAGACTAAGACATAAGAAACGATATTCAGAAGTTTCAAGGTTGCTGTTCTTACTATAGCGCAGAAATTCGATAATATGTATATGTATATATATATAACGCAAGATGTTTGTGTGTGTGACTGTTTATCTGCCTGTATGTCTGTAATTCTTTCAGCTCTTGACTGTGCGTGAATACAAATTTTTCGGCAAACAGGCCGTGCCCCAAATGCAAATGTCCTCAACCATTTTGGATCTTGTCGGTTGGAGCAGAGAATGGTGCCATGTTGTCTGGTCAGCGTACATCCTACACATACCATCGTCCAGGCCCGTGACCTGGAGAGGTCACACCAGTTTCACCTCCAAAAGACTGAATTTTAATGAAAGAAAGCGTTGCATTTATCTCTTGTGATAAAAGGTTAAAAAGCGAAAGAATGCATTTTCCTTTATAAAAATATGTTGTTTTATTCTCACATAATGTCTTAATTTTCTTGCCATTTCAATAAACATCACTCTTTTTCGAGGTAGTAAAACTAAATGTCCTTGGTGTGATTCGAACCAACGACCTCTTTATTACAAATCCAGCAAGTTATCCACTGTCCGACAGGGACAACTGTTGTATTGATTCCAATTTCGCTTTTAATTTTGTTGTCTTTGCTACCTCATTGTAGGAAATCAACAAAATCATAATAACGACAAAATGATAAAATGATCAATCGAAATTAAAATTAACAACTGAAATTTTCACTATTAATCGTCAGGATATAATTGATTTATTTAGTTTTGAAACTCATTCTTATACAATCGTCCAATTCCTTGGTCAGTTATTTTAACTGGCCATGTCAAAGTCTAATTTAATAGTAAAATAAGAATATACTTTCGTACACAACATTTATTACAGAAATTAATGCACTGTATGATGATACAAAAACTACGATTATGTATTACAAGCAACATGTTTTAACACTTTTGATTAATAATACAATAACTTAGCAAGTCGGCCATTTTTATCACGTGGTTATTCGTGTAAAATGAACAGCGTTGACAGCAAGAAATGAGTGGATGGATATGGCATGGTGACACGAAAACTATGAAAAAATCTACTTGTGTATATGCTTAAATAATTTATTTTAGCCATTTCCCATTGACCAGACGAGGTCTTCACCAGGTAGTTGTACTTTCATATTGAGGTAAGGAATATGCACACATCTTGGTGCCCACTCACAGTAATATGATTGGCTGGTGTCAGCCATAAATACAAACTAAAAATAGGAAAGAATATTGACTACGCCTATTGCATATCCCTACGGCTAAGCATACTGCATACGACTACGACGAGTACCGTTCCATTACGGCTACTTGGTATATTGTCCTACCCGGTTACATTGCCAAAACCACTTATATACTTCGAACAATATATATATATATATATATATATATATCCCTTTCCGGGACATATGTACGGATTAAATAAAAATACGATGTAAAATTAAAAAAAACTCCAAATAAAATTAATATACAAAATAAAATACAAACTACGAAATATAATAAAAATACAAAATAAAATAAAAGTACGAAATAAAATAAATATAAACATCTCCCTGTAGTTCTCTGACTGGAAAGACAATTGACGCATGCGAAAAAGAGAGGCCTCCTGGTGCTAAAAATAAACTCGATCACTTTCTTTGTTGGACTTTGCATGGTAAAGACCTGCCAAACTCTTCTGGAAGGAATTTCCCCAAAGGGTCGTTGAAACCAAAAAAATAAAATCAGTGTCCCAACTGTCCCTCTAGTGTCTCTGTATCTTTCCTTTTCTCTTTGCCTGTTTATATCAGCGGCGAAAGCAATTCATCAAGTTTTGGATGTTTAGGCGAAAGAACCAACCCATCAGTAATAGCCATAACATTCCATACATATCCGTTGGTGATGAAAATTCGAAACGACTTCACACGATTAAAAAAAAATAATAATGCAGTTGACAACACTTAATAACGAAGAATGTTAGAAAGACTCCTTCGTCACTTCCAGAAAAGAAGTAATTATCCCTCATTTTTTGTTTTAACGCTTACTAACGAGAAATGTTAGAAAAGGAAAAAGTTGTGCAACATTTACAGAAAATAAGAAATTACACCCCTCTTGTTTAGACTTGGAAGATTTTATTGTGTAGATACATTGGAACAAAAATGTTTGTGGATACGTTGGCAGAATGGAACAAAATAGCAGTTACACCTCATTTTAATTGACAGTTTTTTATTACACAAAAATATCTTCAGATACTAAAGAGTAAATATATTCAACAAAATCGCCATTTGCTTCAGCTGCAGCCTCCACGACGACTTCCGAATCTCTTGCATTTCTTCTGAACGGTCTAATCGTTAAAGTGATTACAGTCATAATCTTTACCTTCAGTTCATCTTTGACGCTACAAGGAGTTTTGTTCGTCACTAGCTAGACTACACTTCACTCAAAATACGCAGTGGTTCGGAGTTTGGCGAGTTAGGTAGCCAGATGTAAGGGATGATGTGGTTGTAGAAATTGTCTAACAGCCATGACTGGACTCTCCTGCTTGAATGTCATGGTGCAGAATCCTGTTGCCAGACACAGTGTCTTCTAGCTGACATTCTCTTGACCTAGTGTAGAACTACCACAGCAAGACACTTGATGTAGACCTCGATGTTGAGCCTAAAAAACTCTAGGAAGATGAATGGAGGTATAAAATCGCCTTTACTAGTGATGACTCCTAACACCTTCGTATTTATCATTAGACTAATCAAACTCTTTCCGAATCTTCTGCGGTGTCTTTTGATTGACATCCAAACATTCTGAAAAGTTCGTAATTAGAGTTTCCGGTGCGAATTCCAAGCGGTGCAGCATGACTTTCTCAAACTTCTGGTTGAGTGAATTGGGTCATCGTGCTCTTTTTTTCACAAATAGGCCCCGACTGAACCTACTGTATTGTCCAGTCGACAAAATCAGAAATTAACAATGCGCATGCCTGAAATTTCATGTAAATTGACGTCAATATACCCATCGCACAATATATATGTACATTCCCCGTCTCTAACTCTTTGTATATATATATATATATATATATATATATATATATATCCTGCATGCGCTAGGACTTTTGAAATAATTGAATTCTTGAAACATTTAACTTTTTCCTCATTCTTCTGTATTATCATTCTATTATATAAAAGTTTATTTTGCATTCATCGGCACACTGCGAATTTTCTTTCAATTATTACAGCAGAACAATTTTCACCCAAACACTTTACGCCGATATTTGGTAGGAACGGGCTTCGAAAGATAAACAACTCATTCATAACTGATAATCTCCATAAGATTCTTACACTTTTCCTCTTAACAGTATAAATTCTTTCTTATCTTTTTTAATATTTTTCAATCGATAACTAGTTCAGAATTTCACACTATTTTCTTGTGCCATACAAAGATAATAATAATAATAATAATAATAATAATAATAATAATAATAATTTTAAAAAATGTGGCTGATTTTAAAACTGCGCTACCTTGCGGTCATATTCAAACGTCGAAAATGCTATGCAAGCGAATCCAGACAGAAATCTCGGAGTGGATCCCCGAAGGGATTGGCTGTGCGTAAATGCATAACTTTTCGGCAAACAAGCCGTGCCCAAAATCCAAAATGTAAATGCCCTCTATTCTTTTGGATCTTGTCGGTTAGAGCCGAGAATGGGGCCAAGTTGTCTGGGTAGCGTACATCATCGTCCAGGCCGGTGACCTGGAGAGGTGACACCAGTTTCACCTCCAAAAGACTGGATTTTAATAAAAGAAAGCGTTGCATTTATCTCTTGAGATAAAAGAATAAACAACTAGTTTAAAAACAAAAGAATGCACTTTCCTTTTACAAAAAGATCTTTTCTTATTCTCACATAAATCTTAATTTTTTTCACATTACAATAAAAATCACTTTTTTCCGAGATAAAATTTAACATTACTGGGAGGGGAGAAATCGAAACCACGACCTCGGGATTAGAAGTCTAGCGTGCTATACCCTGCGCTAACGGGCCAACTAATAAAAAGCTTGCATTTTATTTTTGTAAGTTTTTCTACCTCATTTTAGGAAAGCAACAAAAACATCATAAAGAAAAAACGATTAATGATCAATCGAAATTAAAATTAACAGCTGAAACTTTCACTATTAATCGTCAGGAAAAAATTGCTTTCTTTAGTTTAGAAACTTATTCGTATTCAATCGTCCAATTACTTGGTCACTTATTTTAACTGGCCATGTTCAAGGCTAATTTAATAGTAAAATTAAAAAATACTTTCGTACACAACATTTATTACAGAAATTAAATCACTGTGTAATGATACAAAAACAATGATTATGTATTAAAAGCAAGATATTTTAACGCTTTTGATTAATACAATAACTTAGCAAGTCTGCCATTTTTATCACGTGTTTGTTCGTGGAAAATGAACGGCGTTGACATCAAGAAGTGAGTGGATGGATATGGCATGGTGACACGAAAACTATGAAAAAATCTACTTGTGTATACGTTTAAATAACTTACTTTAGCCATTTTCCATTGACCAGACGAGGCCTTCACCAGTTTGTTGTAGTTTCATAGTGAGGCAAGGAATATGCACACACCTTGGTGCCCACTCACAGTAATATGATTGGCTGGTGTCAGCCATAAATACAAACTAAAGATGGGAACGCATATTGACTACGTCTATTGCATAAGCCTACGGCTAAGCATACTGCATACGTCTACGACGAGTACCGTTCCATTACGGCTACTTGGTATATTGTCCTACCCGGTTACATTGCCAAAACCACTTATCTACTTCGAATAATATATATATATCCCTTTCCGGGACATATCAGTTGGTGACGAAATTTAGAAACGATTTCTCATGACTAATAAAAAAAATAATAATACAGTTGACAACTCTTACTAACGAAACTTAGAAAAAAGAAGTAATTTTCCCTCATTTTTTGTTTTAACGCTTACTAACGAGAAATGTTAGAAAAGGAAAAAGTTGTGCAACATTTACAGAAAATAAGAAATTACACCCCTCTTGTTTAGACTTGGAAGATTTTATTGTGTAGATACATTGGAACAAAAATGTTTGTGGATACGTTGGCAGAATGGAACAAAATAGCAGTTACACCTCATTTAAATTGATATTTTTTATTACACAAAAATATCTTGAGATATTAAAGACTAAATATCAAAACTTATTTTTAAATCGAACTTTGTCTCTGTGTGTGTGTCTGTGTGTGTGTGTGTCTGTGTGTGTGTATCCGTTACCTATAGACTCCAAAACGGCTGAACCGATTTTCTTGAAATTTTACACAGTTGTACTATAAGCGTCTGCGAGTGCTCTTAGCTAGGTTTTGTGTCGAGGTACCCCCGATAAACACCGAAAATCGATAATCGAAAAAATCGGGTTGTAGAAGGAGTGGTCCGATTTTAATCAAATTTGATACACTCATAGACAAAGACATAAGAAACGATATTCAGAAGTTTCAAGGTTGCAGTTCTTACAATAGTGCAGAAATTCGATGACATATATATCTATATATAAAATGCAAGATGTTTGTGTGTGTGTCTATTTATCTGCCTGTATGTCTGTATTTCTTTCAGCTCTTGACTGTGCGTAAATACATAACTTTTCGGCAAACAAGCCGTGCCCAAAATGTAAATGCCCTCTATTCTTTTGGATCTTGTCGGTTAGAGCCGAGAATGGGGCTATGTTGTCTGGGCAGCGTACATACACATACTATCCTCCAGGCCTGTGACCTGGAGAGGTCACACAAGATTCACCTCTAAAAGACTGGATTTTAATAAAAGAAAGCGTTGAATTTATCTGTTGAGATAAAAGAATTAACAACTAGTTTAAAAACAAAAGAATGCACTTTCCTTTTACAAAAAGACCTTCTCTTATTCTCACACAAAGTCTTAATTTTTTTCACATTACAATAAAAATCACTTCTTTCCGAGATAAATTTAAACATCCCTGGTGGGATTCGAACCCACGACCTCTGGATTAGAAGTCCAGCGCGCTATCCCCTGCGCTACAGGGACAACTGAAGAAAGTGTTTGCATTTTATTTTCATTTTTGTAAGTTTTGCTACCTCATGTTAGGAAAGCAACAAAAACATCATAAAGAAAAAACTAATTAATTAATCGAAATTAAAAGTAACAGCTGAAACTTTCACTATTAATCGTCAGGAAAAAATTGCTTTCTTTAGTTTAGAAACTCATTCGTATTCAATCGTCCAATTCCTTGATCAGTTATTTTAACTGTCCATATTCAAGGCTAATTTAATCGTAAAAAAAGAAAATGCTTTCGTACACAACATTTATTACAGAAATTAAATCACCGTGTGATGTTACAAAAACAATGATTATGTATTAAAAGCAAGATATTTTAACGCTTTTGATTAATAAAATAATTTAGCAGGTCGGCCATTTTTATCACGTGGTTATTTGTATAATGAACACTGTTGTCTGCAATAAGTGAGTGGATGGATATGGCATGGTGACACGAAAACTATGAAAAAATCTACTTGTGTATTCGTTAAATTATTCCGTACAACCGTTTTTCATTGACCAGACGAGGTCTTCACAAATTTGTTGTAGTTTCATATTGACAGATTCGGCCTTGTCATTATTTTTTCAGCTAAACAATGCCGCTACATTAATGTTTCTTAAATGCTGAAGAATAATCTCCTAAGGAATAGCTTACAAATCAAGCTTTACTAGAGAACGCTAAATTGACATGGTTAAAGGCTGAAATTGAGGAGCGATTGGTGTGTACTGATTTAAAAGCCAGTAAGTTTACCTTACGCTGGAATAAGTTTGTAAGATGTGTATCCTATCGCACAGTTCAAAATCCTAGTCGGTCTTTTTAACAGGAGTTCAAATTTAGTCTTTATTTCCGGTTTAGGATCAGTTTTCCAGTCCCTTCAGCTCTGTACTTCCAACGTTTGGCCTTTCCTATGCTGAATTATAATACTCAGTACCGCCATGCAAAAAGACTGATGGTGGGATTTTTCTGCGTACGGTTGTTCAAAATTGCTCTAACATATGGGAAGGGGGTCAATATTTAACATTTAGGAGAGAGAGGAAAAGGGTTAAATATACAAAAATAAATACTTATTCTTTAACTATGTTAATTAGCCAATGATTAAAATGAATAATCATAATTAGATTATTTGCCGAAAGTACAAGTTTATGAAAAATAAAATAAATACATCAAAAGATTTATAAGATAATATTGGTACATTTTACAGCAACTTTAGTCATCCATAGCAGAAAAAATAGGTCAATGCGACTTTCTCAAAATTATAAATAGATAGACTAAACTATCGCTCGGTTTACCCTCCACCCTCGTCTATTGAACAGGTGAAGAGGCTCATCCCTTGTTCCCTGTTTAGGATGTGGTTTCCGGCTTTCTCTTTTCCAATCCTTTCACTCTTTTTTTTTTTTTCAATTGGAGTAGATAGACTAAACTATCGCTCGGTTTACCCTCCACCCTCGTCTATTGAACAGGTGAAGAGGCTCATCCCTTGTTCCCTGTCTAGGATGTGGTTTCCGGCTTTCTCCTTTCCAATCTTTTCACACTTACGTAGCCCCCTGCGCATCAGTGGCGTTACCGCCTTCCTCGGTGTGATATGATTAAAATAAATAGAATAATAAAACAAAACGGCAGAATGACTTGGTTTCGACTGAGATTTATAATTTATCCAAAAAAAGTAAGTGAAATGCTTCCTAGAATATTTTATATAGGCAGATATAAATATGCATAAAGAAATTTGAATAAATGACTTTAAATGAGAAAGCAGAAAATTCAAGTTTAGCCAACGTGGGAAAGATTAAGGGATTTTTAGTCATAGTGTTTAATTAAAAGAGGAGAAAAAGAAGGAAACATATTGTCATTAAAATATAGAGAACGGAAACGGTATTATCATTTAAAACTCAATTCGTTAAAAACCAGAATTATAACCAAAAAAGTGTTTATTGTACATAATTTAGTAGATTAATTTGTAAAAACAACCTGATCATCTCTAAAAACATCGTTCGGGTATAGTTTTATTTCAGGTCAACGCTTGTAAAATAAAAATAAATTAATTAAACACTTGAAAATTGAAATCGACCTTCCACATGAGAGTTTAAGAAGCTTTCACAAGAATAAAAAAAAAATATTTTATTTTTTGTTTTTTTTTGGTTTATTTGGATTTGTAAGCCCACCCAGTAAACCACTAGTTTCAGTTGATATTGGGACTTGTATATGGTGAGCATCAATAGAATAAAATAAAATAAAATAAAATAAATACTAAACGAAAAGCAAGATCAAAATGAATTTTTGCGTTTTTAATGGAGGAGTGGTTATTGTCGGATTTCTCGATACTTAAATCTGACATTACACGCACCTCTACCCTTTCAAGTGCCAATGAATGAAAAGAGCACTTATATTTACAAATTAACCAATAGATAATCCCTATTTATTTAATAATTGGCTTACCTAGAACAAAATAGATGCAGCATCTTATTTATTGACCAACCAGAAGACAGAAAATATATTCAATAATAATCCTATTCTTGGTCGTCAAAATGCATAAATACACGTGATTTTTGCCTTTTCTCTTTAGAGGGACACGAGCCGTCCATCGGACGCATCTCATTCTATCACTCTCTCTCTTTTACGTTTATTTTTCTTCTTCCTCACAAATGGCCAGCAACAAAAGAATGAAGGTTTCAGCCTGTGTAGTTAGGGGGGCCAGATGTAGACGCAGAAATTGTCTGGCAGCCATGACTGTGTTCTTCTGCTTGTGTGGTATGGTGCAGAATCCTGTTGCCAACAGGCACTATTTTGACCTAGAGCAGCTCTACCTCCCCAAGGAACTTTATGTATGGCTGTGTGTTGAGCTTGAAGCTCTCCATCAAAGAATTCGTGAGTTATTTTCTTATTGTCATACATTCATAAGCGCCATTAGACTTATTCAACTTCTTCCGAACCCTTTACAGTATTCTCAGATTTACACCCAAAATCTCTGAAAATGTTCGTATTTGATCTTCCGGTGCGAATAACCAGTGCCGACAGAGACATGACTGACTGGGCAGAAGATTATATCGCAGTAGGTTGTCATTGCTTTCGGTGGTAGACTGGTTGCCGACCAAGGCTATAGAACCCAATCTGTCCTACTATTTAACCCATAACTGGAAGAAAGAGATGGATTAATACCTTTCCCAAGGGTATTTGCGCGTAAGTGAATAAAATGGATTCAGCTGGAATTCGAACTCGGCTCCCCGGTTTCTCGTTCCGAGCCGATATCCACTGTACCACAACGCACATCAATGTGCCAATTATTTTTTGTTTTTTTTTTTTGTTTTTCGCGGACGCTGCCCAACTAACTATACTATATTGCGTAGCCGACAAAATTAAAAGTAAACAAAACGCATGCGCGAAATTAGATATATAAAAATGGCGACAATTTACCCATCGCACCCTGTACACTACCCAGAACCGGTGCGTATTATCCCGGAACTCCACCTCTGACCGAAATGTTTTTTTGTGTGTTTAAATGTGCCGTTTGTTGTAAATATGGATGTCGATACAGGAGATTAACAAAAAATAAATGCAAGAACTAGAATAGATTTTAAGCCAAAGTAAGTAAAATTCAATAAACATTACATTATGAAGAATATATTACTGTATTTTTAAGATTACTGTCTAGTTAAAAATCATATAAAAGGTGCTCATATATTACTCAAGTAATTTTACGGATATATCCACCTCTAAAACTCGCGTCTGTCAACCTGTCAACAACTTAATTAAAGAGCTACAGTCATGTTAAAACTGTATTTCTGCAATATTTTAAAACTTAAAGTCAATAATATTTGTTTCAAATCAGATTAATTCAATTTTAAATCACCTAATATTCTTCAAATAATGTTTCCGACAAGTACATTTTGTTTTGAAAGATTTTTTAATGAGAATTACATTGTGCTGACAGATGGCTAAAAATGGTGCTCAAATCAGCGATTTTAGCAGTTACACTGAACTTAAGTAGTAGTAAATCGGTATTGCAGATTTTTCAAGCACAAGATTCTTTTTAGCAGTTATAGTGCCAGAACAAAAGTACGCCACAAAGACTTGGTAGAAATTCTCAGCAACTTAGACATATTCAAGAAAGACATTAGCGTAACCAAAAACCTCTACTGGTATCTAATCGCCTGCATACGTACAGCAAACGCGTTCAGCAGGTATGCAAAGATAGAAAAGAGCGTAAGACAGAGATGTGTCTTCTCGCCGGATCTCTTTAATTTATACAGCGAGATAATTCTGATAGCCCTAGAAGTCATGCCATGATTCGTCATTGGCGGTCACAATCTGGACAATATAAGATACACAGATAACCCAATGCTGATAGCAGATACGGAAAGGAAACTACAACACCTCATACAGAAAGTAGCTGAAGTAAACAGAAATAAAGGACTACATATAAACTACAAGAAAACTTGAAACATGGTCATCAGTAAAAAGAGGAGCCCAAAATGCCAACTACAGGTCGGGGAACTAAAACCAAGCAGGTAAAGAAATTTAAATATCTGGAAAGTGTTTTAACAGAAAACGGAAATTGTGAAAGCCAATGGTGCATTCCAGAAGCTGAGCAGAGTATTAAAAGTGTTGTATCCCGGGAGGGGAGAAACAGAGAAAGAATAGTGCAAGAAATAACTCTTAACACTGAGGATAGATAAATAGAGATTTATTATACCTCAGTACAATAAACCAAATACAAGTACACCAACGAACAGATAGCACGAATAACAATTAAGAAGGCAATATCTCTGTATAGGACGTATGCGTCCGTCTTTAGAAGTAGACTTCCGTCTAGAGACGTCTAACTCTCGTCTAAGGCTGATGGCTGTCGACTCTCGTATAATGACGAATAATCTTGATCACTCTCATGTAATAACGAAGACTCTCGTATAGTCACGAACACACTAGATCTCTCTCGAGTGTTATCTGTCTCTAGTTCGTTCTCGTCTAGGTCTTTTATGACCCGGGCCATACCCATTCCGGGGTAGGACCAGGATATTCCTCTACAACAATATTCCTCCAGAACAAAAAGACAGGAAAATTCAGCTGGAAACAAAGAAAAGAGTACTGGATTACTATGTGATGTCTGTTCTTCGATATGGCAGTGAATGCTGGACAATCTCGTCAAAGAAAAAGGAGAGACTTGAAGTAATCGAAATGTGGCACTACAGAAGGAAGCTGGGGATGCCATGGACCGAACATGTAAACAATGATGATGTTTTAGAGAGGGTGGAAACGAAAAAGAAACTAATGTTTAACATCAGGAAAAGGCAGTTAAAGTTCCTGGGAGATGTAATGAGGAAGGAGAGTTTGGAGAAGCTGATACTCATTTGTCAGATAGTGGGGAAAAATACAGAGGAAAACAACACTTAACATACTTGATAGCCTTGAGCAAATGGATGGAAGAGCGGGGTATGGGTTGGGTAACAGGTGAAATTGTGTAAAGAGCCACTAGGTATAGGGAGATGTGTGAGGCCATCATCGCCTACGTTTTGAAGGGACACAGCAAATAAAAGAACAAAAAGGTTAAAACGATTCCCAGAATGAGGACTCGTTACCAAACCCCTTCTTCATACCATATTATTTAAACTTTAAACCGAAACGTGTCACTTTTATTCACGGAGAAAGAACTCAGAGAATGGGGATACTTTTATAATGTTTAGTTTTTAATCCCGTGAAGATTAGTTCTTGATATGACGATAAACTGCATCCGGCAGCAAGGCCTTTGATTGGGAGGTTGTGAGGATCATGAAGCCACTTCTTATTTGCTGTTGTTTCCTGGTCCAACCTAACCCGGGGTTTGTAGCACCTGTTTGGATCACAGCTATTGGAAAATAGTTAACTTCTAAACTGGGGTTAAGACACTATGAAAGTATAAAAAAAAAGACTTTTACAGTAAATATTCCAGCAATATATTTTCGAAGAAAAAAATATCATCATCAATAAAATTTTGAAGGAAAAAATATTTTCCGCAATACATTTTTGAAAAAAAAAATGTTACCAGGAATATATTTTTGAAGGGAAAAATGTTACTAACCATACAATTTTGAAGGAAACATTATTACCAGCAATACATTTTTGAAGAAAAAATATTACAAGCAATGCATTTTTTAAGGAAAAAATATTGCTAGTCATACATTTTTAAAGGGAAAAATATTAGCATCTCTACGTTTTTGGAAAAAAAATACATACCGGCAATACATATAACACTCAACAAAACCCACTTTACAAAAATACTTCAATGAAACCTGATCTTCAGACTTATTTTCTTACAAATATTCTATTCATACAAATCTATTGTGAAAATCTTGTCCGCATTAAATAACTTACTGAAGTTGATATGCCGTAAACCAAATCGAACCAACCCGTAACGACTGCAATAAGATACTCATTTCTGTGTAAAAATATAAAATAGATACCAGATGTTCAAAAATGTAAAACGCTCCAGCCTAGTAGAGAGAGATTGTAGTGAATACGAAATAAAAATAACTTTCTATTTGTCACTGTTTTCAAATTCAGTCAGTCAGTCAAGTGCCATACGTGATACACACTTGGGCGATCATGTCTTGAAAGAGACATGACTGACTGGGCAGAAGATTATTCCGCAGTAGGTTGCCATTGCTTTCTGCGGTAGACTGGTTGCCGACCAAGGCTATAGAACCCAATCTGTCCTACTATTTACCCCATAACTGGAAGGAAGAGACAGATTAATACCTTTCCCAAGGGGATTTGCGCGTAAGTGAATGCAAGGAATTCAACTGGAATTCGAACTCGGTTCCCCGATATCCACTGCGCCACAACGCACATACCTATGCAAAAAATCACTTCAACCAATAGAAAAAAGATTTGCTCCGAACTGAAAGAAAGACGAAGACAAAGTTTAACGGGCCTATGTGGAAATTTACTTTGACCAATGAAAAGAAAGCGACTTACAAACTGAGAAAAAGTAACAAGCCTATGGCGAATCGCTTTTTGATATAAGTAGGTAAAGAAACTTGAATACAAAAATTAATGAATGAGAGAAAGAAAGGCACAGTCCCACGCGTCTGAATAAGGCCGGTGTCAAATTACACGCTGATACATTATCAACCTCTAATGAGCTGGGGAATTTCAAAGAACTCTATTCAACTTCTAAGCTAAGTACCTTAAAATCATGTTGAATACAACTGTATAACTTTTATGTGAGAAACGAACTCTCTCAATTTTGGAATATTACTTCGTGTCTGTTGATTTAATATGAACATTTTCTCTTCACAATTCATCGAAACTACTTACCTTTAATATTTGATTACTTGTCATGAAACAAGCTACTGAAACTTCCAATGCATAAATTTCTTATCTTGTCTCGTTAAAAATAACACTTGTGTTTCCTCGTCATTATCCCTACATACGTCATACCAAAGTTTTACTATCTCTATCGCGAGCCAATGAGAAACAGAGCGCACTTTTCGAAGTAGACCAATAGATGTGTACATCAGCAAAAATTAAAAATAGAAAATTAATCGAAATCAGTGTTGAAAAATTAATTTTATCCACTCGCCATTTACTGCTATAACAGTTCCCCTAACGTTAATCAACCCAAAGACGAAAACATTGGAATAATAAATCCACAAACAAAGAATTTAACTAAAGAAATTTCAGAAATTTGAGACCGACGAACTGTCCAAAAGACATTTGCATGCTTCACCCAATTCATATCTCCCAAAATATCTAAATACTTGTAAAATATATTTGGTTACGGAAAGACAGAGTTAGGAAAACCATATTGTTAATGTCTGTTTCCAATTGGAGTTTTTTTTAGCGTTGTGCGTGCATGCTGGTGAGAAATAAAAATTTGCTACCCACATTTAGTGCGCGTGTGTATGTGTGAGTTAGGTAATAAACATGTCGGCTCTTGCCCGGGACAGAATCCTAACTTCTCCAACACGTGACGCTCCCGACTTTTATTTGGCATGCCGGAGCGCGAGAAACTAAGGTTATCACGTGAACGCTGAATGACCATGTGTGTGTGGGTGTGAATGTATCAAACCCTACAATGCTTTACGATAGGTACCTCTATTAATGAAGAAAAAAAAGCCCCAAACTTAATAAAAAAACAGTTTTATCGATGCATTGTTTATTTTATTATAAAGAGAAAAGATCAAAGTATTTTTAATTATTTTTAGAAACTTTTAATACTTTCTCACACGTTCGTAATTTTGGTAAAAAAATCTTGTATTTTTTTTTTTTTAATTTTTGTTGTTGTTGTTGTTGTTTTTTTCGCCAGCGGGTGATCAAATTTACCAGAGTTTACTATGGAAAATGTAACATTACGAAAGTCAGTTTTTTGCTCCCCACCTCCAATGAAGAACACATTAATTTGGAAATTCATGCAAAAGTCAAATAATTGTCAGATTTTAAAGAAACTTTCAGGACTTATTCACAAATAAATGAAATTTATTTTTAAATATCTATTTTTAAAAAGCTTGGTAAAAATATAATTTTGTACATCTGTTACGCCCCTCTCCACGTAAGTTTTTGAAATTTCAAGAAATCAAATTCCGTTGTGAAAATTCTATTTTAATAGTTAAATCATCTATTTCTTACTTTTTTTTTTTTCAAACAGCTTTTTTTTCCGAAAATGTGCTCCGAACAGTAAAATAAAAAATGCAATAAAACTATGACATTATTTAATTAAATAAGCTTTTAATTGCTTATATATATATATATATAGGAAAGTTTTGTAATTTGCTTGAAGCATTGTGTATATTAGGTGTATGATTAGGTCTTGAAGGCAGTCACAATGCGTTTAGTAAAATAAAGGAAGGTAAAGAGGTCGTTGGGTATTATCTACATTACTATTACATTACTCTTAATCTCATCTTCAGAATGGCAGGAAAGCTTGCATCCGAGTTCATGCCTTTCAACGAATTGTCATTCATTAAACATAAAAGAAAATACTAGAGAAAACCTTTAACATCAAAAATTGCAATATGAACTCTCAGAAGAAATGGTTACTGAATATTAGGTTTATAAATCCCAGAAATTCAGTTGATCTTGTCCTTAGGGGCACATGGCCCAATGGATATAGACGTTGGTTAGTGACTTGACCCAAAGAGTTGTGAGTTAAATTCCAGGCTACAGCAGTGGTGAACAAGTAACTTAGAGGGTTAGAGAGAGATCACTACCAAAAGAGGCTCTACGTAAGAAATGCGAATGATATACTTCAGTGATTGTAATAAAAGGTTCGAAATTCCTAGAACTTGAAGAAGGCAGGAGCGTACAACGACCGAAACGTCGTACAAATGGTAACAAAGATGAGGACAATAGTCCGAATAGTGTAAATTGTTTTCATTTTTACTTTTTTAATTATAATTTATAAAGTTTCTAATTTTTTAAATATTCTTAAAAAAACCAGCTTTGTGGCGGTTAGGTTATTAAGTGAAGACTGTATTTACTATTTAATCGAAAATTGAAAAGCTTAATGCAAATCTTCGAAGCAAAAAAAAAAAAATTAAATAAGTTTTTGTGTATGTGTAGCGTGTTTCATGGTTTCTTCCCCTTACAAGAAAAAATTGAACAATTATGTCTGTTTTGTTCAACCATACTAGCTTATCAGCGTATCTGTCTGTCATCACTCACTTCACATGTCAGAAATATATGACCTCTGTGATTAAAAATACTTCTATTTTAAATTTCATGCTATGAACAACAAATAATTATTTGAAATCATTCATTTAACTTTAATTTTTTTCAATGTTCGTATCATAGGTGTATATTTTATTTTTTCATGATTTTTCAAAACTGAAAATCAACTTTTGTTTATTACTTGTCAATCTGTCAAAATGGACGAAAAAACTTATAATGTTTGAAAACTCTCGAAAATTGGGACTCCAATTTGAAGTACACCAGAGTATTTTGATGTAGGCCTCCATGTTGTGTCTAAGGAACTCTGGGAAGATGAATGAAGGCTTAACATCGCCATCATTAGTGAAGACTCCTAACACCTTCGTATTCGATATTAGACTCATCCAACTCTTTCCAAATCTTATCGACACCCAAACACTCTGAAAAGTTCGTAATTAGAGTTTCCGGTGCGAATTCCAAGTAGTACAGCATGCTTTTTTTAGAAAATTCTGATGGAGTGAATTGTGTCATTGTGCTCTATCGATAACTGGTTCGGAGTTTCACACTTTATTGTCTTGTGCCATACAACAACAACAACAACAACAACAACAACAACAACAATAATAATAATAATAATAGGTTAAAAAAAAATAAGACCGATTTAAAACCTACGCTACCTTGCGATCATATCCAATCATTGAAAAAGCTATGGAAGCAATTTCAGACAGAAATCCCGGAGTGGATCCCGAAGACTGATGGCTGTGTGAACTTTTCATCAATTCCTGCAACCAAGCCGTCCCTGAAATGTAATGCTCTATATATTCCATTGCATCTTGACGGTTAGAGTTGAGAATGCGGTCATGTAGTGTGCAGAGCGTACAACCTCCACATACCATCGTCCAGGCCTGTGATCTGGAGAAGTCACACCAGTTTCTCATCCAAAAGACTGAAATTTGATAAAACATGGCGTTTTTTTTTTTTATCATCGCGAGATAAACGGATTAATAGGTTAAAAACAAGGGAAAGTACTTTTCTTTTTAATTAAATTATTTTATTATTCTTACATAAAGTCTAAATTTCCTTTATATTGTAATAATAATAATAAAAAAAGCACATCCCTGGTGGGATTCGAACCCACGGCCTCTGGATTAGAAGTCCAGCGCGCTATCCCCTGCGCTACAGGGACAAGTTAGAAATTCGCTGCAATTTTACTTTTATTTTTCTATTTTGCTACCTCATTGCAGAAAAGCAACGAAAACATCAAACAAGAAAACAATTAATAGTCACTCAAGGTTAAAATTAAAGGATGAAATTTTCACTATTAATTTTCAGGATAAAACTTTTTTTTGTCTTAAGAAATTCATTCGTATTCAATCTTTCAATCCAATCCCTTAGTCAATCATTCTCTCTCTGGTCATGTTCCAGGGTAATTTAATCTATCTAAACTTATTTATAAATGGAGATTTGTGTGCGCGTGAGTGTGTCTATGTGTGTGTGTCCGTTACCTATTTTTTTTTTTTTTTTTTTTTAATCATTTCACCCCGAGCAAGGCAGAAACGCCACTGATATGCAGGGGGTTACATAAATGTAAAAAGATTAATTAGAAAAGAGTGAGGAGTACAAACTAGTTAGAAAGGAGCAATAGAAAGCTGAGAATGCAGGTGCGATGACGGATAGATAGGTGGAGAGAAAGGGAAGGTTATACAGGGGTGGGGAGAGAGCTAGAGTTCAGTGGTTAGTAGATGAGTATTAACTTTGCATTTAAATTTCTGGAGGTTTTAGCCGTCAGGAAAGCAAGAATACGGGAGTGAGTTCCACAGGCGGGAAGTGCGAGAGAGGAATCTGCAGGAGTAGAATTGTCGTCTGCATTTGGCTAACCTGACTGTGAATGGGTGGGACCCAGTTGCCAGTCTGGTTGCACGGGTAAACACCTGTTGAGGAGGCATCAGTGACTTAAGCTCATCCGAGCAGAAGCCATGAAAGTATTTATAGAAGAGACAGAGGGAGGCCAGATTTCGACGATGGGAAAGTGGCTGCAGTCGAGTCGCCAGATCAGTACCTATCACATTAGAGACTCTCCTTTGGAGATTGTCAAGAACACCGAGGAGAACGGCAGGGGCACCCGACCATAAATGGCAGCAGTACTCCATGCACGGACGGATGGTTGACTTGTGTACATGCAGGATGGATTCAGGTGGAAAAAACATCCTGGATCGACATAGTGACCCAATCTTCTTAGCAGTAGATTTTGCTATGGATTCAATATAGTGGTTCCATTTGA
This sequence comes from Ascarosepion bandense, assembly GCA_037127315.1. Classification (NCBI taxonomy): domain Eukaryota; kingdom Metazoa; phylum Mollusca; class Cephalopoda; order Sepiida; family Sepiidae; genus Ascarosepion; species Ascarosepion bandense. Next base: position 18,666 of record JBBBDQ010002381.1, read on the forward strand.
GGTCTGAGGACAGGGTAAGTCCGAGGAGGCGTAGTGTATTACTCTCCGGGAGAATCACCTGGTCCATGCTTATGGGAGGCAGAAGAGGTTGCCTGTAATGGTTGACAGACAAGAGCTTGGTCTTAGAGGAATTGAAGTTGACAAGCCACTTCTTGCCCCAGTTCACCACAGAGTGTAGATCCTGCTCAAGGTCAGCAGCGAGATTATGTCTGTCCGCCACGACAGGTTTCTTACTGGTGCGGGAGTATATTGTAGTGTCATCTGCGTAGATGCCTACTTGGGACTTGATCTCATCTGGGAGGTCGTTGATGAAAATAAGGAAGAGAGTCGGGCCCAGGATAGAGCCCTGTGGGACACCAGCATTCGTGCTGTAGGACGAAGAGGCACGCCCATTCAGAACGACCTTCATTTTGCGGTTATTTAAGAAAGATTGGATTAGGTCAAGCAGGTGATCGGTAATACCATAACCGCGTAGTTTGCATAGGAGGCCAGGGTGCCAAACCCTGTCGAAAGCCTTGGAGATGTCCAGAGCATAGACGCCGAAACGGCTGAACCGATTTTCTTGAAAATTTACACAGTTGTACTATAAGCGTCTGCGAGTGTTCTTAGCTAGGCTTTGTGTCGAGGTACCCCCGATAAATATCAAAAATCGATAATTGAAAAAATCGGGTTATAGAAGGAGTGGTCTGATTTTAATCAAGTTTGATACACTCATAGATAAAGACATAAGAAACTATATTCAGAAGTTTCAAGGTTGCAGTTCTTACAATAGTGCAGAAAATCAAAAGCCAAGATGTTTGTGTGTGTGTCTGTTTATCTATCTGTATGTCTGTTGTATTTTTTCAACCCTTTTATTTTAGTTATTGCTTCGGGTTTGGCTCTAAGTAGATATAATTTTAGTTCTAAGTCTCATCCATGATACTATTTACTCAGAGGACTCATTTAGCCTTCAAAATTCAGTTTACGACGAAAAGAACTTATTTGATATCGATACCAAGAAATCAAAATTTGACTTACATCCATTCATTTTTCTTTCAGTCTATGGTTTCGCTTTAACTGGAAACAGCTATTGCTTTTTAGTCTTTCGTGCCAACGTCCAAAGAATCTGAGCTCCAGGACCATTGATTAGTTTTAAAGCATTCATTGCACCCGAGCAACGCCGGGTTATACTGCTAGTAGTAAAATAAGTAACATTTATTTGTCATAGAAAATAAATCTCTGTGTGATGATAGAGAAACAATGATTATGTGTTAAAAACAGGAAATTACTTTTTCGATTAATACAAGGTTAAATACTAAGCAGGTCCGCCAATTTTACATGATCGCCCAAGCGTGTATCACGCATTGCACTTAACTGACTGTTACTTGGCCTGTATAATAAAGGAGTTTATCGTAGGGTCAACACCCCTACCTGTAAAAAAGACAAGAAGTTACAGACCTCCACGTCGATGGCGAGCATAAGCCATTGACAACCTCTCGCCAGGGACGCGTTAATATTTACTAGAGATATCTGACATTTCTAATAAATATTAATGCGCCCCTCTACAGCAGTGGTTCATAAACTTTTTCTTCTCTGGGCAGAATTTTCGGAATAAAAAAATTCTCGCGTTTCAACAAAGAGAAGTCCTGGTGAAAATACACAGCAGTCTTACGGCAAGTAAAGTCCAGTGAGAGTTAAATGGAGATAACCGCGGATTCGAAGTTAGGACATTTTCATTGATAACTCTCTTCTCCAATTTGTGGACCCTGTTTATTTATAATATTCTTAATACTTGATATAACGCAAAAACATGACAATGATAAAATCGGTCAATAATTATTTATAACTATTTACACTGGGGCTCAGGCATGCAATTACAAATAATCCATTGTAATATTTTAAATTTTGAAATCATATTTATTTTTGGTATATGAAGTCTTTGAAATTGTTTCTAAATATGCGATTCGCTTTTAGTCATTCTGCCTCACCTGCTATCTTGCGCCGCACTTATGAGACGTGCCGCGTCGTTTGAGAACCACTGCTCTACAGGGATAATGCTGTGATAAATTTCATCTTCAATTTGATTTCCAGCCCTTTGAAAAATAAGTTCTAAATATTCAGAATGTTTATTACAACTAACTTTTCTTCATTTTTTTCCCCAATCATTTCAACCCCAAGAAAGGAAATAAAACCACTAAGACACAAGGGGTTACTGAGTGTGAGGAAATATGATAAAAATAAAACATTATTAAAGAGAGACACCAAAAGAAGACGAGACATAATATAACATCTGGTATTACTCTTAAATTTTTGGAAAGCAAAAAACCGGAAGAAGGTTCCACAAGCAAGAAGTGCGAGAGAAGAAACTGTTAGCGTAGAACTTGCGGTTTCATCTGGTCATTTCAACTGTAAAATGATGAGAACTTTTTGCTAATCTAGTTGTTCGCTTAAAATCTATAAAGTGTATGTATCAGAAAAAGTTCGTTAGAACAATTACTTATGAAAATGTTTAGAGAAAAAGCAAAGGAAACCTGCGTTACGGTGGTGGGGAAGTAACTGAAGCTGAAATGTCAGGAAAGGACCGATAACATTGCAGATTCTTCTTTGTATTAAAATGTAATGATTTTAAACATTGATTTGTGCTGTTAATTAAAAAATTTTAATTTTAAATATTCTTAGATTTTAAAAAAAAATCATCGATTATATACATTTCCACCTATCAAAGAACGAACATCTTTCTTAAATTGATTTTTAGAAATATTATTAATATAAATTTATTTTCTATTCCCCAATTACTATACAGCATATAAGTATGGTATAAGTTTGTAATGAACAAAACAAGATTTATATTTAAAATTCAAACCTGACTCATTGTTAGAAATAAACGAATTTTCTCGAATTTACAAACTTTGCTTAACACACACAAAACTCGCGAAATTTCACACCTCGATGCGAAATGTTTGTCGTCCAATGGAAAGGCCAAGAATCACATCCGGGAGTGAATTCCCAAACGAAATAAAAAGACGAAACAAGAAAACTCTCTTCAGAGAGTTAAGATGAGGAGTGTAATTAACACGTACCCTTGAAAAATGCCGAACGATCGTATTATTATTGTCGCTGTCTTTCTCTCTCACCTCTCACCCCCCTCTTCTTCACCGTTCACCCGTCTACTTGACGTACACATAAACGCATTCTTGGGCTACTACGAACTCTACCTCGGACCCGTTTTATGGACAAAAACTAAACCATTGCCGACGCACCAATCATCGCCGTCGGCCTCGTTCTCACCCAGCATAAAAGGGCAGGTCGAAGAATATTCCTTTCTTTGACCAAACTTGCGAGGGGAGAGGGCGCATCTGACGAAACGAACTGTCTGGCGTGGGTTTACGCACGCATTCATCACAACACAGCAGCCCGACAAGCAAAACACCTTGGACGCTTTGGCTCTTGTAAGTGTGAATGTTTATCGTCCTTTGAACATCGATGGTAGCAAACAAATTCCATTAAGGCGAGTGTGTGTGTTTTTTTTTTTATTTTTGCTTTGCAGATTTCTCTTTTATTTGTTTTGAGAAGCTCCAAACTTAGTGGTCTTGAAAACTAAAACAGAGTAATTCGATTGGTTTATTATTTTTTCTCTTTGTTACACAGGATGTGTAGGGGCTTCGGCTATGCTTGTCAAATTGACCTTGTGCCAAACATAAACGAAGTTCCCACAATTTAAATATATCAGAAGGTTGAAGGTTGGATGTTGAAATATGGAAGGATAAAATATTTCGTTTCTATATTAAAATAATTTTTTTATTAACAGAATAACAAAATTGTTAGAAAAAAAATGTTCATAGAGAAAATGTATGTAGTTAATTGTTCAAAGCGAAATGTAAGTATTTTAAATGTAACACAGAAATTAATGATAGTTGATAGTAGCAGAATGCGTGTATGTAAAAAAATTAAAAAGGTTGCTGATAAAAGTTTGTGTTTTTTCCCTTTTTATGACCGAAGAAAAAGTAAAGAGGAGAGTTAAGCAATGAATGAGATTCTACTTATCGAAGACAGTAGAAGTATCTTGCTGTTGTTGTTGTTGTTGTTGTTTTCTTTGACGGTGTATGGGTGAAGACGAAGAAAGGAAAATTGGAAGGAGAGGTAGAACGAATTTGTGACGTGCCGTTACGTCCGGGTCGGCTGCTTGAAATTTCTTTTGTTACTTTACGACAAGTCCGTCAGCTACCCGCTTCCATCTAGGGCTCTTTTGACCGGTCAAAATATGTGGTTTAAGTAGTGGATTTTAGTTATGTGACCGGCTCCAGCGGCATACTAATTTTCTAGGTGGGAAAAAAAAACTTAACCGGGGTCATAGATCAATTTTCTGTTTCATATCCAATCAGAATCCAGAATCTTACTTTTCACACTGACTTGCGAAATTTGCCTTGGTCTGGGTTTTTCCAAAATGTTTTTAGTCGTTTGGATCCGATTTTGCAGGTGTGCTATTTTACTTTGTGTGTTTTAGTTAACTGTTGGATGATATAGGATTTGTTACCTATAGATGGTTTTCAACTACGTCCGCCAGAAATATGAGGTGAGTACGAAATAATAACAACTCTCTTTTTCTCACTCCCTTTAAATCTGGGTGAGCTGAGAAAAAGACTGAAAGAAATTTGCGAGCCTGTGTGAAATTTTTTTTTGGGTGGGGGATCAATGAAATTCTTTGACTTCACAAAGATTGACCGGCAAGCTGAGGAAAAAGACAAAGAAATTCGCGAGCCGATGTGAATTTTTTTAAAAATAAACAATGAAAACCTTGTTTTTAAAGGAATTAGCCATTAACGCAAGAAAAAAAATTAAAAAAATAGTGAGTCCATGCAATTTTCATTTTTCATATAAAATAAGTAAAAATAATAAAATCAACAAGAGTGACTGAAGGCATGTTAAAAAGTTTCATTTCTATTCATGCGTCCAACGTTCAAATTTCAGACATATCAGAGGTGTAGGAAATTAAATCGTTCAAGTTTTTTATGTTTTGAAAATCTGAACGTCCAAATTCCAAACAATAATAAAATAAAAATAAAGAAAACATGGGCATACCTGTTAAATAAATCATTTTCATTTACAAACATACGGGGATGAATTTAAGAGTCAAAAAAGGAGTAAAAAATAGTCTTTAGCTGAGTTAGGCTTTGTGTTAGGTTTTTGGTACGCAGAAAAATTGTAGTTTAGAAAAGATTTTTAAATAGTCGGTCCACAAAAAAAAAAAAAGATCAGTCAGTTAAGTGCCATACGTGAAACACGCTTGGGCGATCATGTCTCTTTCGAGACATGACTGACTGGGCAGAAGATTATCCCGCAGTAGGTTGCCATTGCTTTCTGCGGTAGACTGGTTGCCGACCAAGGCTGTAGAACCCAATCTGTCCTGCTATTTAACCCATAACTGGAAGGAAGAGACGGATTAATACCTTTCCCAAGGGTATTTGCGCGTAAGTGAATACAACGGATTCAACTGGAATTCGAACTCGGCTCCTCGGATTCTCGTTCCGAGCCGATACGTGGCTCAAAAAGACATCGTTAGCAGAGATTTACTGATTGTCATTGCTGCTTCTATTGTTGCTGATTCGTTTAAAGTTGCCGACTCATGTTTCTTTCGTCATGCGTAAGGGATAGAAAAAACTGTGTCTTCTCTGCTCGCCTAAAGCATAAATTTGTGTAGTTTTATCTGATGTTTTTTCCCTGAAAGTATCCCCGAGAAGAATAGGGATTTAGTTTTCTCTGATTGGTTAAATATTTCACATGGTGATGGTAATTTTCTAACGTTTTGATTTAAAAAAGTGTTTGTTGTTTTGTGGAATCTTTTTTTGCATGCTTGTAATATTGTCTCTTATTCGGTAGAAAATAAAGTTTGAATGTATTTTAATAAGTATATGGGTTGGGGATGTAACTGTGTTGGAAATAGGATGTATTTCCTGTTGAAGTATTTGTTAATTGCAGTGAATGAAAGAAAGAAATAGAAGATAGAGAATGCGATAACACTCACGATTAACTGCTTCAGTAAAATGTTAAACCTTGTTAATTGTATATATTTTCATTTGTATTCTATTACTTCGTTGTTTGAGGCCTAACGACCTATCAATCCTTATGGGATCATTTTAAGGTCATAACCAGTGATTTTTGGGTAAGGTTATTTTATTTTTACAACGTTTTTCTTTTCACGATTCATTGGGATTTGTTTTTAAGAGCAGGGTCCCCGAGTCCTACTCTTGTTATTCAACCCATAACTGGAGGGAAGGGACGGATTAATACCTTTCCCAAGGGTACCAGTGCTTAAGTGAATGCAGGGTATTCAACTGGAATTCGAACTCGGCTCACCAATTTCTCTTTCCGAGCCGATATCCACTGCACCACAACGCACAACGCACATCCGTCACTATACGCTTACAGCACCTGGTATTCCCAAGCGGTCACCCATCTAAGTACTGACCAGGCTCAACGTTGCTTAACTTCGGTGATCGAGCGAGAACCGGTGTATTCAACGTGATAGGCCGTAAGCCATTACTTCTTTAAATAATGATCTATATTCATACTTATAATTGTTATTGCAATATTCTGTTAAAGTTATTAAGCTCAAATAACAACGCAATAACAGAATTCCCACGGATATTTTATAGCCGTAAAAATCGTAAGGATGGTATTTGATCATTAACTCAAGAAGAACTATGATGTAGAGGACGAAGCGTCCATTACTGGTTTATATGTAAGAGTCGACTCGGCGTAACTTGAATCATGAAATAGAGCAGGAAATAAGGAAACACGAAAAGGCGAAAGTAACCAGAACCACAATATATTAACAAAGGTTACATAGAGTTGAAAGCATGCAAATCAAATAAGGAAAGAAAAGTTCTTTCCCTTTGTCTGGAGAGAAACGTAAATGTTCGATAGAAGATTAAATTGAATCAAGTTCAGTTTGAATAAAGTTAATGTACATACTGTTAATGTCTGTTTCCAATTGGAGTTTTTTTTTTTTAGCGTTGTGTGTGCATGCTAGTGAGAAATAAAAAAATGCGCGTAAATAAAAAGTGCGCGTGTGTATGTGTGAGTTAGGTCATAAACATGTCGGCTCTTGCCCGGGACGGAACCCTAACTGCCTTAACACGTGACGCTCACGGCTTATATCGGCATGCTGTTAGCGCGTGAGAACTAGGGTTATCACGTGAATTCTGAATGTCCATGTGTGTGTAGGTATGAATGTATCAAACCCTACACTGATTCATCAGAAAATTCAATTTGGAAAATCAGGAAATTTTCACGGGTATTTTAAATTATTATTGTTATTATTGACATTGATTATAATGATGTTTTCGAATACGTGAAAATGAATCAATTTTTAAAATTTTACTTTTCCGCAGTCAGTCAAATTCATATAAACTAATTTAAGAAACTTGAACGAAGAACACGGTGAACAATAATATTATCTAATTCTTTCAAGTGATTCTCAAGTATGAAAAAAAATTTTAAAATATTTGGGGCCACGTAGGGATAATGACGAGAAAACATGTTATTTCTGACGGAACAAGACAAGGAATTTATTTACAAATTTACACATTTAAAGTTTTCAGTAGCTTGTTTCAGGAAAAGTAATCAAACATTAAAATTTTGTAGATTTGATGAATAGTCAAGAAGAGAAAATGCTCATATTAAATTTCCAAAAAACTTAAAACAAATTGAGAGTTCGTTTTCATATAAAAGTTATACGGTTGTATTCTACATGAATAAAAAGATTTATTTTGAGGTACTTAGCTTCAGAGTTGAATAGAGTTATTTGAAATTCCCCAGCTCTCATTAAAAGCTAATAATTTGACATCGTGTAATTTGACATCGGAGTTAATCAGACGCATGTGAATCTGCCTTTTCTTTTTTTCTATTTTTGTAGACGGTGAGTAGGTGAAGAGGAAGAAGAGATAAAGAAAGCAGCACGAGAAAGAAAGTCAGGGGTTAGCTAATGCGGGTCGCCGAGATATTTCTGTCCGATCGGCGGCCTGAGAAACTTCTGCTACATTGTGACTGGTTGTTCTCTCGTTGTTCTCTGTTCTCTTCTCTGACTCGCGAATTCGAAAACAGTAAAGAAAAGAGAGTCAATGGGTTAAATAATGGGAGAGAAAAATAAATAAACAAACAGCGCACAAGAACAATACGTCTAGTGCTCGTTGGAAAGAAAAAAAAACCCAAGACGAAACCTTAACAATAAAGTGCTCGATACGAAAGTACGAAAGTAGAGCGAGAATATATATATATATATATATATATATATATATTAAAATGTGTGTATTTAGGCAGCAATTTTTCTTTTAAACATGTCAGATTAAATAAATTGCATACACTATGTTTGCTTATTCTTAATAAAATCCATTCATACTCACGAATAATCTTTCGCGTATTACAATCAAAAGATGTCTGAAATAAGCTGTAACGTTGACAGATGTTATTTTCATTCATTTCTCAAGGTTCCCAAGTACTTTCAACCTCTTTCTGGGGTCATTTTCAGGGGTGTAAGTTATGGTAACAAATGTAACCGGAAAACTGTGTTGCTAAAAATTACTGTACATTTATTTCCTGCTTTAAATGTAACGGTTGACAAATTGAAAACTTTCATTAGAACTTGAAAATTATCCAAAATTATTTTTTTATATGTTGTAATGTCATGGTCATGCACATGTTAAAGCTTATCCGTGAGTATGAACGGATTTTATTAAGAATAAACAAAAGTAGTGTTTGCAGTTTATTATTTATATATATATATATATATATATATATATATATATATATATATATATATATATATATATATATTACCGATAGCTGAGGATAGAAAGAAAAGAAACGGATTTATGCCTTTTTTTAGGCGGACCTGAAGAAGACTACCACCACCTTTAAATTTGTTGATTTTCATTTTTTTTACTTTTTTCAGTGCAATCTTATCGATTACACCCTAAACTTTCCGATTGACAAAAATTTTTGGAAAAATTCCTATATTTAAACAAATGGAGGGGGGAATCAGGTTTTCATACAACGTTATAGTAAATCGATCCTCCATTATGGAACCATTCGCCGGTACGACATTACCACCCTGTGTAAATTTGTTGATTATCATTTTTTTTTTTACATTTTTTCCATGCAATCTTATCGATTAAACCCTATACTTTCCGATTAACAAAAAAAAACAAAAAAAAAAAAATTGGAAAAAATTCAATATTTAAACAATTGGAGGTGGGGTTCAGTTTTTCATACAACCTTATAGTACCTTAATAGCAATTAACTTTTTTGCTTGCACATAATTCAACAACCAAATCCTTTGTGAAATTTTTGAATAAAGCCATTCTTGGAGTTTCCGAGGAAGATGCCATCGTAAGAACTGAAGAAAACTTGAAAAAGACAAAAACAAGAGCAACAACTCGTCCCCCCCCCCCCGCAAAAAAAAAAACAAAACAAAACAAAGCGACTCCAACGAGAATGGTTCCAAAATGGAGGATCGATTTACTATAACGTTATACGAGAAACTGAGACCCCTAAAATTGTTTAAATATTGCAATTTTTACAAGTCTTTTTTGATAATCGGAAACTTTGTGTAATAATCGATAAGACTGCGCTGAAAAGTAAAAAGTAAAACAACAAAAAAAAGAAAAACAACAAATTAAAAGGTAGTGGTCTTTCAGGTCCAGCCTTTTGCGAAATCATTTGTGCGAAAGTGAGTGCAACAGACTCGGTCGGAATTTGAACTCGGCCTCGCTAATTCCATTTTCCGCGTCGATATCCGTTACCATTCATAAACTGACTGAATTTTACTCCTTAACAATTCTCTGTCTAAGATAGATTGTTAAATTTATTTTATTTTAAAAACTACATAATATATTTTTTTCGAGATCATCTTAAGTCCAATAGAAAAGCGTCAGGATAAATTTTAAACGATAGTTACTTTCTCTTGGCGTCAATGTTGTCAAGGAAAGAACGCAATATTCTGATGACGAATAACACAAAAATATGTGACGTAATACACACATTTCGTGGTGCCAAGTAATGGCTGACGGGAACGTGGTAGACCGGATTTGTTTAGAATAGCTTTGTGCAGAAACGGTAAGAAATAAATTAATTTTTTCTCAGAATTTGTTCCTATTAATTTAATTATGAGTTTAGTTCAAGTTTTTCTTTTTAATTGTAATTTATGCGAAATGAAAAATATGCCAGACGAAACCAGTTTTTAAGTTTAAAAAAAAAATAATTCAATTTAAAAATCAAGAAAGGTTATGTTTGAAAGATAAAAATAAAAAAATATAGAAATGCTTTATAAAATAATTTTAATTTTGACTTTTTAATCGACTGTTTTAGTTTTATTTTCTCAAAACAAAATAATTAGGATGCTTTGATAAGGATATTAAAAGACTTTAAAATTTAAGCTTCTTTAAATTATTTTTCAAAGTTCCCCCAAAATACAAATAATGAACAAAGCTGCCGAAGGATTTTTTGTTTTTTTTTAAAAGTTGCATTCGAAATTATTATAGTCAGAAAATTAAAAAAAAAACTAGATTGAAAAAAATGATTCTTCTTGACATTTCGTCATTTTTTTCAAGGTGATTGTTTCGAGTGACTGTTCTCTTCTGTTTGTCTCTAGATAATATTAAAAAACAAGTCATCTTGGTTTTCTATTTTTTTTTTTTTTTTTTTTAATTCTAGAAAATGTTCCAAAAGTAAAAGAATGTTATCTTTGTCTGTTAAAGTTTCAGATTCTGTCAAAAGACAGCCCTGTTCGCTAAGGTCGAAAATAAACTGGTTGAGGGGAGATTATATAAATTATATTATAATGTAGCAAGGATAGTCTTTTCGGGCAAATTTAAATTTTAATTACAAATAATTTTAAAAATTTAATTAGACTTTTCTATTTTAGTAACTTTATAAAAATTATTTAAGCTTTGGTGATTTTTTTATTGACTTGAGTCACTGTGATAGTAAAAAAAAAACGTGTAATGGTTTTAGACGGATTGCTAGAAGTGAACCAGTAAAAAGAAAGAGAGATAAATAAATAAATTAAAAGGGGTCACTTTTATTTATTTTTTTTTTTTTCGGTTAGTGGGAGTTATAATTAAAATTGCAATTACTTATTTCAGTTTAACTTGTTAGATTTCTTGTCGAAGAGATATTTTTTATCGAAGTATATTCTTTTTTTTTTTTTTAAATCCCAACTTAACTAGTTAGTAGTATTTTGGATTTTAAAATTTTAAGGCGAAGCAATCAATTTCAAATGAAAAAAAAAACGCTAATAAATACTGTTTCAAGAATTTGGAAACTGCTTAAATTTTAAAAACAAATTAATAAACATTGTTGCTCTCGTTCTGTTAACATTTTGGGTTGTCAAAAGCCAAGAAAAAGATGTCCAGATTGTAAAAAATAAATTACCTCCCTTTGATCCCCCCCCCCACTTGTATTTGAAGTTTAGAATCGGAAAAGAAAAAAACAAAAATATCTTTTAATCTGATAAAGATTTGACGGGGTAAAGAAGATATCATTGTAAGAACTAAAGAAAACTTGACAAAAACAAGATTAAGAGCAACAACTCATCCCCAAAAAAACAAAACAAAGCGACCTAAATGAGAGTGGTTCCAAAATGGAGAATCGATTTACTATAACGTTGTATGAGAAACTGAGCCCCCCTAAAATTGTTTAAATATTGAAATCTTTTCAAATTTTTCTTGATAATCGGAAACTTTATGTAATAACCGATAAGACTGCATTGAAAAAAGGAAAAAAAAATGAAAAACAACAAATTTAAGGGTTGTGATAGTCTTCTTCAGGTCCGCCGGAAATTCTTGCAAAAATCAAATAATGGTCGGATTTTGATGAAACATTCAGATCTTAAAAAATGACTGAAATTTTGAAATCATTTCTATCAAATCTTAGTAATATACTTTTACGTATGTTACCCCACCTCTAATTAATTTCTTAAAATTTCTAGAAACTGACTACTGTCTGCAAATAGTTTTAAATTGCAGGTCTCCATGAGCAATGTAAATCAGCTTCTTTTTCTTTTCTGCTCAGAATAGTGAAATTTTCATTCATATATTTAAAATATTCCATAAAGTTTTTTTCTCTGTTGCACATAGCAGCAATTTTTTTTTATATATTGTTTAGGGTCAGTCAGTTAAATGCCATACCTGAAACATGCTTGGAAGATCATGTCTTGAAAGAGAAATGGCTGACTGGATAAAAGATTATCCCACACTAGGTTGCCATTACTTTCTGCAGTAGACTGGTTGCCAGCCAAGGCTGTAAAACCCAATCTGTCCTGTTATTTAACCCATAACTGGAGGGAAGAGATGGATTAATACCTTTTCCTAGGGTATTTTGCACATAATTGAATGCAATGAATTCAACTGGAATTCAGACTTGGCTCCCCGATATCATGTTCAGAGCCAATATCCACTGCACCACAACACACATCCATTGTTTAGGGTACTGGATGATAATTAAATAAAATAATAAGTGTAAACAATTATGTAATTAAAAATGTAAAGTACTATAAAAATATAAATATATAATATCATATTTAACTTTATTATTATTTCAATTATTAAATTTTTAAATTAATTTATGACAATTTGATATTATTTAAAATGTTATTTTTCAGAAAACATCTTAAAAAAACAAGGTTATAAAGCTAATGTAACTAAAATTCAATAAAAGAATAGATAATTACTGAAAATATTATGTTACCTTTTTTTTTAATTACTAGGTAGATAAAACCCAGGAATGAAACGTTTACTTAGGTTTCATAAATTTATGTTAATGCTGGTCAACCATACTTGTCAGCACTGGCTGTCATCAATCACTTCACATGTCAGAAACATAAGACCTCTCTGATTTAAAAATACTTTCATTCTAAATTTCATGCTATAAACAAACAATGCTTGTTTTAAATCAAATTAATTTTACTTTAAATTTGGTAATTTTTCACAAACAACATGTCACAGATGTACATTTTATTTTTGCAAGATTTTTAAAATCGAAAATTAACTTTTGTTTTTGAACCTTTCACAATTTGAAAAATGGCCAATAAATTGAAAACTCTAAAAAATTTTATCCTAATCAAAGGAATTTCTATTTGAATTACATCAGTATTTTGGTTACTGGTAATAGTAAATTTAATTATTTAGCTTTAAAGCTAAAATGAAAGCTCCAAGAAAGTTTTTTTTTTTTTTTTTTTTTTTTTTCATTTATTAAAATTCACTTTAAAATTTAGGTACTGAAAATGAATGGAGATATATATATATATGCGGGTGATATTTTTAAAATAAAAATGAAGTAGTTTGTAGAATTTTCAATTAAATATGGCTATAAAATCCAAAAGAAATAGGTACGGTTTTTGTTTTACAAATTCTAATTGAGGTAATTTAACATTTTAGTATATGAAATTTAAACAGGAAAAATAATTGACAATATCCAAGTATTCGAAGTAATTCCATACTTGATATTTTTTTTTTTTTAATACATATGATTTCATTTGAGTGTTTTCATTTTTACTGATATTTTTTTTGTTTTGTTTTTTAACTATAATTCAGCTGTTTTCTGATTTTTTGTTTTTATTTTTATTTTATTTTGTAACTTGTGAGTATGTTACAATAAAAATAAGTTAAAATGTGAATTTGATACTGTTGGTGAAAAAAATGGCAAAGTCATTTTTAGAAAAGAGAAAATGATTCAAAATGTTGTAAATAAAAAGTAACAGGGTAAGACGAGTATGCAACAAACAATTTTATCTTTTCTCATGGGCATTTTAACTAAAATAAGCCGTTCTGTTTGGAGTAATAGTGAAGAACTTCCTTTCTTGGTTTCATGATCACAAATTCATGTCTTCTTGGAACAAAAAATTACTAAATTTTCTAATAAGATGTAAGTTTTATATTGCTAACAACTATACCCTTTTAATTTTAACTAAATATAGAGCATGGCATGTCGTCATCTGTCCAGAAGTCTTTCTTTGTGCCTTCGCATTTCAAGCCAGCGAGCATGTTCCTCCTTGAACAAACTACTTCGACAAAATTCAATAGGCTGTCAAAATCCAAGCTTTGCACCTGCTGTCACATGGAACCAATTGAGTAAAAGACTTTATTCTTCACCAGCATCTACTTGTTTTAATATTCAAGATGAAGATGATTTCCAGAAAAGAGTCCTTGAAAGCTCCACACCTGTCATCGTTGATTTTCATGCTACGTAAGTGCTTTGTATAATCTCTGTCAATTGGGATGCTATAATTTCTCTTATATTCCCTCCTTTCATCTCTTTCTATCAATCTATGTACAGAATATATTTATTCAATTGCTAAATCTGCTTCCAGGAAATTTGGTTCACTCTACTGTGCAAGACAATTTTTTTTTGCACCTATGTCTACCCTTAATCCATACATTGGATATTATTGTAACATCTGCTATGTCTACCCTTAATCCATACATTGGATATTATTGTAACATCTGCTATGTCTACCCTTAATCCATACATTGGATATTATTGTAACATCTGCTATGTCTACCCTTAATCCATACATTGGATATTATTGTAACATCTGCTATGTCTACCCTTAATCCATACATTGGATATTATTGTAACATCTGCTATGTCTACCCTTAATCCATACATTGGATATTATTGTAACATCTGCTATGTCTACCCTTAATCCATACATTGGATATTATTGTAACATCTGCTATGTCTACCCTTAATCCATACATTGGATATTATTGTAACATCTGCTATGTCTACCCTTAATCCATACATTGGATATTATTGTAACATCTGCTATGTCTACCCTTAATCCATACATTGGATATTATTGTAACATCTGGTCTGATGTTTCTGATATGTATCTAAAGATTTTTGACAAAAACTAAAGAATAATCTGCAATGTTATTGGTTTTGACCTGGCATCCTGGCTTTAATCAGTTGCCCACTACCATAATGTAAGTTTTCTGTGTGTTTTTTTTTTTTTTTTTTTTTCTATAAATATTTTCATGGTAGTTATTGTAACGAGCTTTATGTTGCATTATTGTCTTTCTAGGGCAAAATAAATTAAGAATTAAAAAAAGAAAAATCTATCTAATTCCATTTTTATATGCCAAAAATGGTCTGAAATTCTGCAGCAGTTTTTGTTTAATTCTTTCATTAGCTTTTTCTATAGTTTTTTTTTAATAGATTTATAGAAAATGTTATTTTATTTTCATGGTGCTTTTGTAGTTTAATTGTCTTGTTTATTGTGACAGCCCTTGATTAGTAGCATTAATTGAATCTAATGAATAATAATAAACTTTCTAGTTAATTTTTAAAAAATATTATTTTTATTTTTATTTTTTTTAGGTATTATCAGTATCTTTAAAGTTACTTGTATTTTATTCATCAGTCAGTCAGTTAATGTCATACCTGATACACACTTGGGCGATCATGTCGTGAAAGAGATATGACTGACTAGGCAGAATTTCCCGCAGTAGGTTGCCATTACTTTCTGTGGTAGATTGGTTGCCAACCAAGGCTGTAGAACACAATCTGTCCTGCTATATAAACCCATAGCCGGAGAGAGAGGGGATGGATTAATACCTTTCCCATTGGTGTGCAAGTGAATGCAATGAATTCAACTGGAATTTAAACTCTGCTTTCCATTTTCTCATTTCAAGCTGATATTCTTTGCACAACAATGCACATCAAAATTCATACAATTAATAAAACATTGCAACTTTATAGAACTAAAAAAAGGAATTTGCTTATGACTTTATAATAAAATTAATATACCCATCATTAAAATAACTGGTGAAATGTATGAATGTTTGGCAATGCAAAGCATTTTGTGTCTGCCAAAAAGCAGGGGGTATGCCCTCTCCCGCCCAGATACCGCTATCATTTTAACTATCTTCACTCCTCAACAATGTTTGTTTTAAAAAGGGATGATTAGAATTTTCATGAAACCTAAACATATGAAAATGAACTTATACATTTTCTTTGTTCTTGAGAACAACAAAATATTTACATCATATTAAACTGTTTAGACTGTTTATTCACTCTTTATATTCATTAAATTGTTTACTGAAATGGATGGCAAAATATCAGCTAATTGCCAGTTGATTCAAGCTTTATAAAATGGTAAATAAGGATTTTATTACAGTTGGTTTTACTTGTAGGGTGTTCCCTTAAGGTGGATCAAAGTTAGCAGTAAATAAAACATTGCTAAAGGTGAAACTTTGTTGATTTTGCTATTGAGTCGTGGCAATTATGGCCTGAATTTAATGCTATGGATGTCAAAGATTTGTGGTTCCAACATGACGGCACCACATGCCACACAGCTAATACAACAATAGCTTTATTGGATGAGAAATTACCAGGTCACATAATCTCTCAAAACATTGATGTCAATTGGCCACCACGATCGTGCGACTTGAGGCCTTTAGATTTCTTTTGGGATCATCTCAAAAGTAAGGTCTATGCCAACAAGCCAACAACAGTTGAAAAGCTGAAGGATGAGATAATAAGGCATGTTGGTAAGATTCAGGAGCAACTGTGCAGAGATGTCCTCAAAAATTTTCACCATTGAGTGAAGGTGTGCTGCCAAAGCCTTAGCGGACATTTGGGCAGTATTATTTTTTCACACATAACTGCCATGACTCCTAACATGATCCAACAGTGAAATCAATAAAATTTCACCAATAACACTGTTTTATTTACTGCTAACTTCAATCCATCTTAATGGAACACCATATGTTTTTATTATTTAGAGGTTTATATATAATAAAACTAGCAGTATAGCCCGGAGTTGCTCGGGTGTAACGAAAGCTTTAAAACTAATCCATGGTCCTGGAGCTCAGACTCTTTGGATGTTGACACGAAAGACTAAAAAGCAATAGTTGTTTACAGTTAAAGTGAAACCGTAGACTGAAAGAAAAATGAATGGATGTAAGTCAAATTTTGATTTTCCTGGTATCGATATCAAATAAGTTTTTTTCATCGTAAACTGAATTTTGAAAGCTAAATAAGTCTTCTGAGTAAATGGTATCATGGCTGAAACTAAGAACTACAATTGTACCTACTTAGAGCCAAACCCGAAGCAAAAACTAAAATAAAAGGGCTGAAAAAATACAAACATACAAGCAGATGAACAGACACACACACAAACATCTTACCTTTTTTATATATATATATATATATATATATATATAATTGATTTTCTGCACTATTGTAAGAACTGCAACCTTGAAACTTCTGAATATCATTTCTTATGTCTTTGTCTATTAGTGTATCAAATTTGATTAAAATCAGACCACTCCTTCTATAACCCGATTTTTTTCGATTTTTGATATTTATCGGGGGTACCTCGACACAAAACCTAGCTAAGAACACTTGTAGACGCTTATAGTACAACTGTGTAAATTTTCAAGAAAATCAGTTCAGCCATTTCAGAGTCTATAGGTAATGGACACACACACAAAGTTCCATTTATAAATAAGTCTAGATAATTGTTACCCAATTTATTTCGTTATAAACTGGTAAATAATAAACATTGTACTGTACAGGGTGTGGCAGAAGTACTTCCTACAGAATAGTAAGATAGATGAAGACCCCGTTGTCACTAATGTCTTACTGTTTGTATTTTTGATGCACCCTGTATTAGTGTTAATACAATTGTATTTGTATTAGTTTTTACGATGTAAATAAACAATCTAATAAATAAGTGTTTTTAAATTTTCAAAAACAAAAAGAAATGTATAAATTTACTTTCATTATGAGTTTAGGTTTTAAAATTCTAATCATTGCTTTTTAAAACAACAAATATTGCTGAGGAGTGAAGGTAGTTAAAATAATAGTGTTGTCAAGGAAAAAACCGTCCCTTTGACATACTTTTTATTTTTTAAAATTTTTGCAAGCATGAAAGTTAAACATTGCCAAATGTTTATTTTATTTGGGGATTTTTTTTTTACATGTGTGTGTTTTTTTTTTTGTTTTTTTTTTTTTATTAGATTTGATATCTGATTGGTATTTTGTAAGTGACCTTTCTCACAATTGATAATTTTGGAATTGTATTTTTCGTTTTACCTCCCCATTTCAATTTATTTATTTCAAATAGCTTCATGAATTTATCTAATATCCTTTTTCTCTTAAAGAAAATTAAAGATATCCAATAGAAACTTTGAAATTCTAATTCTTTTGTTACATAGGCTTTTTCATCTTTTCATGTTACTCTGTCATCAATTATCACTGCAGATATTTTTTAGGGTATAATCTAAACTTCGATTAATTATTAGCTGACCTTTGGTAAAAATTTTAATTTTTCGAATGCTAATACTTTGTTGGATGTGTGTTGTGGTATAATTGATATCGTCTTGAAATGGGAAATTGATAGAGCCAAGTTTGAATTTCAGTTGAATTTGTTGCATTCACTTAC
Organism: Ascarosepion bandense; assembly: GCA_037127315.1. Classification (NCBI taxonomy): domain Eukaryota; kingdom Metazoa; phylum Mollusca; class Cephalopoda; order Sepiida; family Sepiidae; genus Ascarosepion; species Ascarosepion bandense. Next base: position 37,093 of record JBBBDQ010002381.1, read on the forward strand.
ATACAAATATCCTTTCAAAAGGTATTAATCTGTCTTTTCTCCCTCCATCTATGGGTTGAATAGCAGGATAGATTGGGTTTTTTAGCCTTGGTTGGCAAGCAGCCTACTGCAGAAAGAAATAGCAACCTACTGTGGGAAAATCTGCCTACTCAGTTATGTCTCTTTTGAGATATCTTGGTCCGAGTGTGTATTATGTATAACACTTAACTGACTGGGATAAATGTTTAAATCAGAAATCTTCTTTTAATAAGATGTAGCATTTAAAATCTGGAATATCTGAAGGAGAGAAAATCTGAAACCATTTTTGAGCTGCATAACCATTTATGTAATGATTTAAATGCCATCATTTATTTGCAGATGGTGTGGTCCTTGCAAACTACTTGCTCCTCGTCTTGAGAAGATTGTTGATGACCAAAAGGGTGAAGTGGTTTTAGCTAAAGTAGATGTAGATGACAACGTGGAAATAGCCATGCAATATGGGGTGAGTAATTTACTGTTTTCTGTTCTCCTCCTCCCTCTTGTATGGTATATGTAAATAAAAATGTACTTGTTTCTTAACATGCTGACATCTTTCTTGTTAAATGTCTTTTGTTTTAGTAACTTTTATCTGGCTATTAAATTCATCTGTTTATGGTTAGAATGAAAACTATTATATTTTCATGAATTTGTACAACCTGGCTCAAGATAAAAAAATATTTTTTAAATCTCGAATTTTTAAATAGAAACATCGTACAAGTGGAGTAATATGTGCATTGTGGTTGGATTGAAATGAGAAATTTCAGAAGCAAGTTTAAAATTCAGTTGGATTCATTACATTGACCTATGCACAAATTGTTGTAACCCTAAAAGGTTACTGTGTGAGTAATCACCAAAACAGGTTGGAAATAACAGTATATCAACAAATACAAGACTCACACACTGCATGAAGTAGATACACTGCTAACTAGTATAATCTATCTACTCTTCCTTTTACTCCAATAGTGTCCACTTATTTAAGAGGATAGGAACATACCATTACTGTATACAGGAAGGTATACAACACAAATACTCTTTGTCAAAGGAATGATTCTGTTACTTCTTCAACTCCCCCTGCTTTTAAAATCAATGTATGAGACCTTAATTTGATATTTGGTTATCATGGTTGTTTCATATTGTTTTTGATAATTTTGTATTTTAATTTATTTTTTTTTGTTCAAATAACTGTTCTCATATTTCAATTCCTTTTTTTTTTTACTTTTAATCTTTTGTGTTTTAAAATTGAGTAATATTTTTTATTATTTACCATTATTTTATTCATTTCCATATTTTATGCAAATATCTTTGCCTTCACAGGTTGAGTCAGTTCCAACAGTGATTGCCGTTTCAAAAGGAGTAAAGGTTGACCAGTTTATTGGCCTCCAATCAGATGATATTATTGAATCTTTTGTAGAAAAACTGAAGCATTAATAATTTATTGGCAGCAATTTGTATAATAGAAAATCATGAACTATTGAGTTTGCAAAAAATACACAGAAAATAATATAGAAATAAAAAATTTCTCTCTTATTGTTTTTGATTAGTAAGTTAGTATTTCTTTTCTACAAGATTCTGATTATATCATTTTTATCTTTGATAAGGAATATTTTTCTTAATACCTAAAATCAAATATCTTCATGGAAATTGTTAGATAAGAAATTATATATATAATAATTTGTTTATAAGTTTGTCATGGTAAAAAAAAATTATTCAAGTCAAAATATGGCATTGAGTCATTTGTCTTAATGAGAATAAATTTACAAATTTTTTTTTTTCATTTCTTTTCTTTTAATTTTGTTTTAATATTTCAAGCAATGTTTCAATTTTTAAATGAATTTTGATTCAACTTGCACTACAAAGAAATAACTCTGCATTCCTTGAAAAGTCAATGATTCAAAAATGGAAAGAAATGTTGAAGAAAAATAATGACCGTACAAATTCAAATCATTTATACTTTGAAATATCTTTTGTTGCTACTTTTTATTTTCAAATAACATTGTAAATCTGTTACTTTACATTATTGTACTTCAGAAATATCAAGTTTCTAATGAAATTTACAGAAGTTATTGAGTATCTCCATTTATGATGCTTGTTTGTTAATGGATAAGAAAAATATTTACTCTATTAAAGAACTGGAAATTGGCTACAATTACATTTTGGCAGCAATTTTGTTGTGTACAACTTCATACAAAAGATGATGGTTAATTTGTTTACAATTTCATCTAAAGTGCATTTGTTGTTTAGGGAACATCTACTTTCACTTGCCTGGAGTTGTATTCTAATAGTTATCATGGAAAATCTTTCATTACATATATGAAAATATAATACATTTTTATTCATTACATATATGAAAATCTTTTCAATTTGAGTAAGAATCTGACAAAATGGTAAATATTTAAAGACAATTTGGGAAATTCTTATTTTGACATGTTTCACTGAGAAAAACAGATTCTGATTCAAACAAATCTATATTGGCGAGACAAATTCCTATAAGTCATATCAACACTGGATTTATTTACTATAACTATCTATATTTCTGAGATGAGATAGTATTTGTACTATTTACATTATTCGTACTATTGTTTTTATCTTTGTTGCTATTTGTATGACATTTTGGCCGTTATACGCTCCAGCTTTCTTCAGCTGCTAGGAATTTCAAAGTGAACCCTTTATTACAATTACTGGTGTATGTCATTCTCATTTCTTGTGCAAAGCCTCTTTTGGTAGTCATGAGTTATCTCTCTCTAACCCAAAGTTACTTGTTTACAACTGCTGTAGCCTGGTATTAAACTCATAAAATATGGCCCAGTGGATATAAGTGTTGGTTAGTTCCAGTGACTTGACCCAAAGAGTTGTGAGGTCAATACCAGGCTACAGCAGTGATCAACAAGTAATTTAGAGAATTGGGTCAGAGGGAGATAACTCGTGACTACCAAAAGAGGCTTTGCACAAGGAATAAGAATTATATATCCCAGTGATTGTAATAAAGGGTTTCGTTTGAAATTCCTAGCACCTGAGGAAGGCTGGAGTGTACAACAGCCAAAACATTGTACAAATGGCAACAAAAATGAGGACAATAATTTGAATAATTTAAATAGTGTACTACAACTATCTTTCTTTTTTCTTTTTCTTCTTCTTTCTTTTCTTCTTCTTTCTTTCTTCTTCTTTCTTTCTTCTTTTCTTCTTCTTCTTCTTCTTCTTCTTTCTTTCTTCTTCTTTCTTTTTTCTTCTTCTTCTTTTTTCTTCTTTCTTTTTCTTCTTCTTCTTTCTTCTTTCTTCTTCTTCTTTTTCTTCTTCTTTCTTTCTTTCTTTCTTCTTTCTTCTTCTTTTTTCTTCTTCTTCTTTTTCTTCTTCTTCTTTTTCTTTCTTCTTCTTTTTTCTTCTTCTTCTTCTTCTTTCTTTCTTTTTTCTTCTTCTTTTCTTTCTTTTTCTTTCTTTCTTTTTCTTTCTTCTTTCTTTTTCTTTCTTTTTTCTTTCTTCTTCTTTCTTTCTTTTTCTTCTTTCTTTTTTCTTCTTCTTTCTTTTTCTTCTTCTTTCTTTCTTCTTCTTTCTTCTTCTTCTTTCTTCTTCTTTCTTTTTCTTCTTCTTTCTTTTTTTCTTCTTCTTTCTTCTTCTTCTTTCTTTCTTCTTTCTTTTTTCTTCTTCTTTCTTTCTTCTTCTTTCTTTTCTTCTTCTTTCTTCTTCTTCTTCTTTTTTCTTCTTCTTCTTTCTTCTTCTTTTTCTTCTTCTTCTTTTTCTTCTTTTCTTTTTTCTTCTTTCTTTCTTTTTTCTTCTTCTTTCTTTCTTTCTTCTTTCTTTTTTCTTCTTTCTTTTTCTTTTTCTTTCTTCTTTCTTTCTTTTTTCTTCTTCTTTTTTTCTTCTTCTTCTTTTTTCTTTTTCTTCTTCTTCTTTTTCTTCTTCTTTCTTTTTTCTTCTTCTTTTTTCTTTCTTCTTCTTTTTCTTTCTTCTTCTTTCTTCTTCTTCTTTTTCTTCTTCTTTCTTTTTTCTTCTTTCTTCTTCTTTCTTCTTTCTTCTTTCTTTTTCTTCTTTCTTTTTTCTTTCTTTCTTTCTTTCTTTCTTTCTTTCTTTCTTTCTTTCTTTCTTTCTTTCTTCTTCTTCTTTTTTCTTCTTTCTTTTTCTTCTTTTCTTTTTTCTTCTTTTCTTTTTTCTTTTCTTTTCTTTTTTCTTTTCTTCTTTTCTTTTTTCTTCTTCTTTCTTTTTCTTCTTCTTTCTTTTTTCTTCTTCTTCTTTTTTCTTCTTCTTTTTTTCTTCTTCTTCTTTTTTCTTCTTCTTCTTTTTTCTTCTTCTTCTTTTTCTTTTTCTTCTTCTTTCTTCTTCTTTCTTTCTTCTTCTTTCTTTTTCTTTCTTCTTCTTTTTCTTCTTCTTTCTTTCTTCTTCTTCTTTTTCTTCTTCTTTCTTTTTTTCTTCTTCTTCTTTTCTTCTTCTTCTTTTTCTTCTTCTTTCTTTCTTCTTCTTCTTTCTTTTTCTTCTTCTTTCTTTTTCTTCTTCTTTCTTCTTCTTCTTTCTTCTTCTTTCTTTCTTTTTTCTTCTTCTTTCTTTCTTCTTCTTTCTTTCTTCTTTCTTTCTTTCTTCTTTTCTTTTTTCTTCTTCTTTTTCTTTTTTCTTCTTTCTTTTTCTTCTTTCTTTTTTCTTCTTTCTTTTCTTCTTTTTCTTTTTTCTTCTTTTCTTTCTTTTCTTCTTTCTTTTTTCTTTCTTTCTTTTTCTTTTTCTTCTTTTTCTTTTTTCTTCTTTCTTTCTTCTTTCTTTCTTTTTCTTCTTCTTTCTTTCTTCTTCTTTTTCTTTCTTCTTTCTTTCTTTTTCTTCTTCTTTTTTCTTTCTTCTTTCTTTTTTCTTTCTTTCTTTCTTTCTTTTTCTTTCTTTTTTCTTCTTTCTTTCTTTTTCTTTCTTTCTTTCTTTCTTTCTTTTTCTTTCTTTCTTTCTTTCTTTCTTTCTTTCTTTTTCTTTCTTCTTTCTTTTTCTTTCTTTTTTCTTTCTTTTTTCTTTCTTTTTTATGAAAAGGTATCAGAATACTAGCAAGAAGAAAGGACAATAAAAGCAGAATTCAAAAAAAAAAAAATGGTGATTTTTGTTGCATTTAAATTTTTGAAGATTGCAAGAAACTGGAAGAAAGTTTTAAAGGCGAGAAATGAGGAAAGAAACCATTAAAATAGAATTTATAGTTACGTCAAGCTATTTCAACAGTAAAACGGTGAGACCTAATTGCCAATCTAGTAGTATGCTTAAATTCATGTAGGTGAGGTACCAAAATATTAGAATTACTTTTTACAGAAATGGCACAGGGAAGCCACATCATAAAAGTGGGGAAGTAACTGAAATAGAGATACCAGGTCAGGACAGATAACATTACAGACCATTTTGATTTTCTTGAGAATATTGAGATATAAATGGAACACCAGACCAGATATGGCAGCAATATTCAATGCATGGATGAATAGTAATTTATAAATGCTCAAGATGGAATCCTGAAGACTTAAGATTTAAAAATTGCTATCTACTGTTCTACTGGTTACTCTTTTTTTCTTTCTGCTCATTATTGATGTTTCTTTTCCTAATTCTTCCACACCCTGTGAACCCCTTGTGTCGTAGTGGCTTTACAGAAATTGCACATGTAACCAGAAACTCTTTCCAGTTTCTTTATAAATTGCATCATGGAAAAATGAATTTTTTTGAATTCTCTTTTATGTTATTTATTGGTTTTATTTCATTTTCCCATAAGCCTGATCTAATTACTGAGAATCAGTTTAACATGAGATAAGATCATTTTAACTATTAATATCTACATCTGTTGCCATTAAATTAATAATGTCTATTTGGCATTCAGATTAATCTTGTGAAGCAGACATTGTTGTCAGGAAGTTATTACAAAATTGATGGCTTGTTTTGCTAAAAATAGAAACCTTGTTGACATCTTAAATTTCAACATTGGATCATAATATGAGCAAACTTTGTGGTTTGAATAAAAAAGATAAAATCAAAAGGAAACTTGTACTAATTAAAAAGTTAATAAAGCCATTATAATTCAAAATGTAGGACAAATACAAGATTTCATTATTAAGTTGATAAAACCAGTTTTTTTTTGTTTTTTTTAAATCCTTTCACCTCAAGCAAGGCAAGACTGCCACTGGTGCGCAGAGAGATACAGTGAGAGAAAAAACAAGGTACAGAAAATTTCGAAGATAAGAGATGGATGGGAATCAAGTTAATAGAAGATGGCAACTGAACTTTTTAAACTTTTGGAGATTGTAGCTATCAGGAAAGCAAGCGAACGGTAACAAGTTTTGCAAATGGGAAGTGCAAGAAAAGAAACTATTAGAGTAGAAGAGGCGGGTTACATTTAACAATTTTGATAGTAAAAAGATGGGACCTAGATGCCAATCAAGCAGTACAAGTAAATAAATGTTGGGGAACCAGAGAAAAAGCTTGTCAGAGCAGTTACCACGAAAATACTTGTAAAAAAGACAATATAATATATATATATATATATAAAAGGCAATCTGTGAATCTGTGTATGACTAAGCTATGCACACCTACATTTTTTTTAAGCTACGCCATTCAAATTTTCTAGGGACACATATCTACAGGGAAGCCAGGTTGACACATACTTTTTGAGTTTAAGTTCAGCAATTTTCCCTTTCACACTTTTTGGCAAATGGAGCCGATTGTTTACATTTGCTCCGTAAAGCATCTAAGATCTAAGATGGTTGCTGTATTGTGTCACAGAAATCAAATCACACGTGTCAAATGCGACTAAAATATTTTTTTATTAAAAAAAAAAAAAAAAAAAAAAATGAGCCTTTATATTTAATTTTTATTTTATTCTGACGTTTTAAAAATTCATTTGGTCAACAAAAAAATGTGGATATTTTTCTGTGTAATTTTAAAACAAAAATATTTTTAAAAAAGTGTTTTTTTTTTAAACAAAAACAAAATATGTTAAAAAAAATGTGCCAATCATTTAATTATTTTTTTTTTCCAGATTTAATATTTCATACTTCAGAAAAAAAAAAAAATCTTTTTTTTTTTTTTTTTTAAATATTTCATGCAGGAAATCAACTATCTCTAATTCATGTGGCATTAATGTAACTTTTTCCTCTAAAATTAAACGTCTACATTTTAAATATTCTTTGAAAATTTATGAACTGAGAGCATAATAGTTCTTATATTTCTAATTTCAGTAAAACAAAATAATTTTTATTTTTATGTTAAATTCATTTAGTTAACAAAAACTAAATATTTTCCCCCGTAATTTTGAAACCAAAACAAATGCAATGTTTACAATGTCACACAAAACATCAAATCATGTTTACGCAAAACAAAAGAAAATAGATTTTTGTAATGGAATTTTTGAACAATTTTCAAACAACAATTTTTTATATAATTATTTTTTTTTTATATAACCGAGTTTTAAAGGAATTTATCCATTTAATGTTATAAACATTATCGCATCACTAGATTTGATGTTTGTGTGAGTATTGTAAACATTGTGTTCCAAGTAATTTAGCAGCCATCTTCAATTAAAGTAACAGGCATTCACACTGGGTGTGCTCAGTTTTTTCTATTCATTTCCAGATCAAAGAACCCCCACCCCGCTTAGGAGACAAAAGTATGACTGGCACTAAAACTACACTTTATACTCCGAGCTCCAGGACCATGGATTAGTTTTAAAGCTTTCATTACACCCGAGCAATGCTAGTATATTAAAAAATTAAAATTAATAAAAAAATGCATAGCATTTTTACCACTGTTTCTCATGGAACCCCTTGTGATGTCTTACAGAATCATTGGGTTTCAGGAAACACCAGTTGAGAAACGCTAGCCTACTGTAAGGCCTATACTTTTGTAATTTTACAGAAATACACTTAATCTTTGTAAGAGTTTCATCAATCAAAGTACTGTCTAAAAAACACTCTAAAACAGGTTTCCAACCCTTTTAGAATCATGACCCACTGCTATTGGCAACCCACTCAAATTTGCCCGAGGAAAACATATGAAAGATTATAAAAACATATTTATATCAATAAGAAGAAAATTGATTTTCTTTTTATGATGACAAATCATTGAATTGAGACCATGACCAACCCTGATTTGTTAAGCTCGTCAAAACAACCTTCTGCTTGATACAACAGCCTGGCAATAAAAGCCTGAGTCTTGAACAGATAGTGTTTAATCAAAGCTAATATGTAATTCTAGTATAACTTTTTACAACCTACTAGCATTCTGCCTGCGACCCATCAGTGGGTCACAATCCATAGTTTGAGAAACACTGATTTAAAACCCTATACTATACCAATAGAGATGCCATTAGTTGGGTTCACAATGAAAATATGTTTAAACACTTAAATAAGGTTATAAAAATAATAATATTGTTTCTAATTTTTTCTTGTACTAGAATTATCTCCATCGCAGTGGCAAGGCCAGGTGGCAGTGTCTTTGTTCTGAGAATAATAGATTGTTCCAAGTAGGAAGGTTGGGTCGGTCCAGGAAGTTTTTTCCGTCTGAATCCATCTTGTACATATACAAATCAACCATCTGACCATGCATAGAATACTGTTGTCATATCTGGTCAGACACTCCTGCTGTTCATCTCAGGGTTCTTGACAGGCTCCAAAAGAGAATATGTAATGTGATTGGTCCAGTCCTGGCAGCTTGACTCCAATCACTTTCTCTTGTGCTGGATGTGGCTTCCCTCTGTCTCTTCTACAAATATTTTCATGGCTTCTGCTCCAACAAACTTATATCACTGGTGCCTCCTTCATAAGAACTTACTCGAGCAACCAGACTGGTAACAAGGTCCTACCCTTTTTCACTTAATCCTATCAAATACAGATGATAATTCTTCTCCAGCAGCTTCTTTTCTCGCACTTCCCACCTATGGAATTCCCTTCCGTATACTTGCTTTCCTGATGGCTGATGGCTGATCTCCAGGAATTTAAATGCAATGTCAATTTCCATCTCTTATCCACTTGACTCCAGTCCTTCCCTTGTCCTTTCTACATAACCCTGTGTATCTTGTTCTTTTCCTTACTTTCTACTGTTGCAACTGTCTTCACACTTGTGTTCCCATCCTTCTCTTGCCCTTTCTCTGACACACCCTGTAACTGGTCCTTTCTCTTCACTCTCCTGGATTTACTCTCTCATGTAGCCCCCCCCTCTCCTGGTTTGCTTGGGGTGAAACAAATGTTTACAAAGCCAATAGGTGAAAAGAAACAACTCCATGAAAATGCCAGATACTATGATAATAAACTGGAAAGATATTGCTGTTATAAAATTATTTTCCTTATACCATGTGGAATACCATGTGGCATACCATGTGGCAGTATCTTTTTTTATGACAATGGTAGACTGTTAGAAGATTTTTATGAAGCCAGGAGTTGAAAAGAGTCAACTCCATTAATGGGCAAAGTACAACAACAATAATAATTAGAAAAAATATATATTAAAGATTGTCATGTGAAACCCTTTCAATAATAATAATAATAATAGTAAGGACTTAATAAAATATGATGTCATTTTTTATGCCAGTATAAACTTAGTGTGATGTTATTGTAAAAATTATGAAAGTAAATCTCTTCTTCATAGAATTACTCATTATTCACCTCTAGATTTCAGCAATATCAATGTCAGGTTGTTTTGTTTTTTTAATCAATTCACTTCAATCAAGGTGATAATGCCACTAAAATGCAAGGGGCTACTGAGTGTGAAAGAGAATGAAAAGACTTTAGGATGAACCAGAAACCCAATCCTAAAGAGGAAACAAGGGATAAACCTCTACTCCTGTTCAAAAGACCAGGGAGGAATATGAACCAGACAATAGGCTACCTCTATCTACTACAGAGGTAAAAAATAAATAGTAAATAAAATTTCAGAGGTCAGGTGGAGATGTTAGAAATTTAGAAGTAGACTTTAGAAGGAACCAGAAACCCTTAGGGGCTCCCCTCTATACATGAATCTTCTCATGAGGATGTAAGAGGTTTACTAACTTTTCTCTCTTGGGTGGGATGCTTATATATCTTTCTGCTATCTGATGGTCCTATATATGCACATCCTAAACACATCTGGGTCATTCACCTGTTTACAAGTAAGCCTCCATTTGCATCATGTGAGGTACATTTGCACCTGATCACTATGAGATCACTTTCTAGGTAAATTATCTGATGCACTTGTCTCCTCTGATGCTTTGGTATAACATTGAGTGCAAATTCAATTTTTGTATTTCCTAGAATGAGCTCACTAGATATTGTAGTCATTTCAAGACAACTCTGTTTAGAACAAAGGTTAACATTAAATTCAGTTTTGACCATTTTGAATTGCCTTGTGTGAAATACATATTACAGTGGTATATTTAAAGAATTATTCTATAATTCAAAGTCTGTAATGTACACTATGGTGCAGTGGATATCAGCTCAAAACGAAATCAGACAGCTAAGTTTGAATTCCAGCTGAATTCGTTGCATTTACTTACATGCAAATACCCTTGGGAAAGGTATTAATCCATTTCTTCTCCCTCCAGCCATGGGTTAAATAGCAGGACAGATTGGATGCTATAGCCTTGGTTGGCAACTAGTCTACCCAGTTAGTCATGTCTCTTTTGAGACATGATCTCCCAAACATGTATCACATATGGCACTTAACTGAATGTAATCATTCTTAACCTGACATTTTGACTTCAGTCACTTTCCGCTTGATGTAATGTGGCTTTCTGCTATGTTTCCAACAAATATTTTCATGGCTATTTTTTTGATGAACAGTTCTCCTTAGTGCCTTGACTCCATGCACTGAAATGGGCTACTAAATTGGCAACTAGGTCTCACTTTTTTACTGTTGAACAAACTAGATTCAATTGCCCCTCCTATTAGTTTCTTTTCTTGCTCTTTTCACCTGTGAAACTTCCTTCTGATTTTTTGCTTCCCTGCTAACTACAATCTTCAAAAATTTAAATGGAGTATCAATTGCTATCTTCTGTATTCCTGAATCCTTATTGTCCTTTTCAGTTTTTCATACAACCTTATAGTAAATCAATCCTCCATTTTGAACTCACTCACCGGTATGACATTACCACCACCTGTAAATTGGTTGATTATCAATTTTTTAAAACTTTTTTTAGTGCAATCTTATCAATTAAACCCTAAACTTTCCAATTGCCAAAAAATTTTGTAAAAATTCAATATTTAAACAAATGGAGGTGGGGGCTCAGTTTTTCATACAACCTTATAGTACCTTAATAGTAATTAATAGCAATTAACTTTTTTACTTGCACATATTCAACAACTGAATCCTTTGTGAAAATTTTGAATAAAGCCATTCTTAGAGTTTCCAAGGAAGATTTCATCGTAAGAACTAAAGAAAACTTGAAAAAGACAAAAACAAGAGCAACAACTCATCCCCAAAAAACAAAGCTACCTTAACGCGAGTGGTTCCAAAATGGGGAATCGATTTACTATAACATTGTATGAGAAATTGATCCCTGCCAAAAATTGTTTAAATATTAAAATTTTTCCAAATTTTTTTTTGATAATCGGAAACCTTCTGTAATAACTGATTAGACTGCTCTGAAAAAAGTAAAAAAAAAACTGAAAAACAACAAATTTAAAAGTGGTAGTAGTCTATTTCAGGTCTGCCGAGAACTCTTCTACGATGAAAGAGGAAAACCGGCAGTGAGGTTGATTCTCATTGGGTGCCCTATACTATTGGCCTTGTGCGAAACCTAAGCTACACTTAGAAAACTATCACTATAGTCAACGAGTAGTACCTGTAAAATTTTTAATTATTAAATAAGCCTCTTGTGGCTTCTATGACTACGAGTGGGCCCATGCTGTCAAAAATGTTTATATCAGCATGCCATTTAAAATGATGGCAACATATATATTGATGCACCTACTAGAGCAGCTATGGCTATAGTTTATAGATTATACAAAAGTGTTTGATAAAGTATGTCACAGAGAACTATTTGAACTGTTAGGTAAGCTTGACTCATTTGGGAAAAATCTAAAACCCATTTGGAACAAATCCCATGCATACGCATATAAAATAAATTCAGTAAATACACAAAAATAGAAAAGAGCATGAGATGAAGATGTGTCTTCTCACTAGACTTATTCAGCTTATAAAGTGATTCGATTCTGCAAAAATTAAAAGCTGTATCATGATTCATTATTGGCGGCTTCAATCTAAACAATATTGGATATGCAGATGACACACTGTTGATAGTAGACATGCAAAGGAAGCTACAGGAACTTCTACAGAAGGTAGTAAAAGAAAGAGAAAAGAAAGGACTAAAAATCGAAAATTAAAAGCTGTATCATGATTCATTATTGGCAGCTTCAATCTAAACAATATTGGATATGCAGATGACACTGTTGATAGTAGACATGCAAAGGAAGCTACAGGAACTTCTACAGAAGGTAGTAAAAGAAAGAGAAAAGAAAGGACTAAAAATCGAAAATTAAAAGCTGTATCATGATTCATTATTGGCAGCTTCAATCTAAACAATATTGGATATGCAGATGACACACTGTTGATAGTAGACATGCAAAGGAAGCTACAGGAACTTCTACAGAAGGTAGTAAAAGAAAGAGAGAAGAAAGGACTAAAAATCAATTGTAAGAAGATATATATATATATATATATATATATATATATATGGTTGTCAGCAAAAGAAACATTCAAATAACAAATTGGGGATACCAAAATCAAGCAAGTATGAAAATTCAAATATCCATTAACTATCTTAACAGAGAATGGAAAATGTGACATTGAAATCTGAAGGTGCATTGGGATAGTAAAAGATGCCTTCCAAAACCTAAGCAAAGTATTAGGAAACAAGAGAATTTCATTAGAAAAAAAAAATACTTGGCTCCTATGTAATATTGGTTCTTCTATATAGCAGTGAATGCTGCATAATCTCCTCATGAATGAAGAAGAGACTTGAAGCAAAAAGATATGGTTCTACAGAAGGATGCTGAGAACAGCATGGATTGAACATATGATCAATGACAAAATTTTAGAGAAAATGGAAATAAAAAGGACATTTATATTTAACATCAGGAAAAGATAGTTGAAATTTCTAGGGCGCATAATATAAAGAAAGAAGGTTTGGAGAACTTGATACTCAAGAGAGACAGATGAAAGCAGTGCATAACCTACTTGACAAGCTTGTTTCAGTGGTTAGTAGAACAGGGATCAGGTGAGATAGCATAAAGATAAACTTTACTAAGAGCCACAAAGGGCAGGAGGTTATAGAGAGTCCGAAGAGGCATGATGCATAAAAAGTGTAAATTATGATATTTGCCATACTATACGAGCAAAAGTCGTTTTTAGTCTGATTGCTTTGTCTACATCTAAAGGCCTCGTCTGATGACCACTGGTCTCTCTCGATTGGAACTATAACTTTTCACAAAAAGGAGTAGTGTTCAAGGTCACCTTGACATCTTGCAGCGACCTGGATTATAGTTGGATGACTCACGATAAATTGTTACTGTGAATCACAATGCTGTATCAGGGGGCTGTATGGACAGCCCGACCCACACTAAAATAAGACAAAGTGTCAGATTTTATTTTTGTTTGGGTGGAAAACAACTACTGGTATGCATTACTGTTAGAAAACAAACAAACAAGAAAGAAGCTCCCTCTCTTTCACAGAGTATATCTGAGGGAGAGAGAAGAAAAAAATAAAAGGTCATAAAATGGATCATTCAAATAAAATATGAGAAAAGCAACAACAGAATTGAATTCTTGAATGACTCTTGGATATTTCTTCCAGACAATAGCATGGTTAGCAGGGAAAAATTAACTTAATGCAGTTATTGCATTACTAGCAGTATAGCCCGGCGTTGCTCGGGTGTAATGAAAGCTTTAAAACTAATCCATGGTCCTGGAGCTCAGATTCTTTGGACATTGGCACGAAAGACTACAAAACAAAAGTTGTTTCCAGTTAAAGCGAAACTGTAGACTGAAAGAAAAATGAATGGATGTAAGTCAAATTTTAATTTCCTGTTATCGATATCAAATAAGTTTTTATTGTCGTAAACTGAATTTTGATAGCTAAATTAGGCCCCTGAAGTACATGGTATCATGGCTGAGACAAAGAACTACAATTATACCTACATAGAGCCAAACCCGAAGCAAAAACTAAAATAAAAGGGCTGAAAAAAATACAGACATACAGGCAGATAAACAGACACAAACACAAACATCTTGCCTTTTATATATATATATTATCAAATTTCTGCACTACTGTAAGAACTGCAACCTTGAAACTTCTGAATATCGTTTCTTATGTCTTTGTCTATGAGTGTATCGAATTTGATTAAAATTGAACCACTCTTTCTATAACCCGATTTTTTCGATTATCGATTATCAATATTTATTGGGGGTACCTCGACACAAAACCTAGGTAAGAACACTCGCAGACACTTATAGTACAACTGTGTAAATTTTCAAGAAAATCAGTTCAACCATTTCAGAGTCTATAGGTTATGGACACACAGACACTCACACACACACACACACACACACACACACACACACACACACACACACAAAAAAAAAGTTGTTTTTATAAATAAGTTTAGATTTAGATTATATGATTTATAGATATGATCATAGTCAATGAGCAAATGAGAACTTCGATATGGTATAATGGTTAAGAAGATTGTCTTGCTAGATAGGGTATGACTGAGTAGTGTGTTTTATCCTCACTGGGTGCTCCACACTTTTTGGCCTTGGGCCACATTTCTGTTGTTAGAATGTTAGAAAAAATAGACATACAGGTAGATAAACAAACACACACAGAAACATCTTGCCTTTTATATATATATATATATATATATATATATATATATATATTATCGAATTTCTGCACTATTGTAAGAACTGCAACCTTGAAACTTCTGAATGTCGTTTCTTATGTCTTTGTCTATGAGTGTATCAAATTTGATTAAAATCGGACCACACCCTTTTTTTTTTTTTTAATCATATCACCCCGAGCAAGGCGGTAACGCCACTGATGTGCAGGGGGCTACGTAAGAGTGAAAAGATTGGAAATGAGAAAGCCGGAAACCACATCTTAAACAATGGATGAGCCTCTACACCTGTTCAATAGAAGTGGGTGGAGTGTCAAACCGGGCGATAGTTTAGTCTATCTACTCCAATTGAAAAAAAAGAAAAAAAGAAAAGAGTGAAAAGGTTGGAAAAGAGAAAGCCGGAGACCACATCCTAAACAGGGAACAAGGGGTGAGCCTCTACACCTGAACCCAATTTTTTCAATTCTCGATTTTCGATATTTATCAGGGGTACCTCGACACAAAACCTAGCTAAGAACACTCGCAAACGCTTTCTTTAAATTTTCAAGAAAATCGGTTCAGCCATTTCGGAGTCTATAGGTAACGGACACGCACACACACACACACACACACACACACACACACAAAGTTCCATTTATAAATAAGTTTAGATTAATTTTTAAAAATTTTGTAATAACTTCAGAATATACTCTTTCACCATGCAAAATTATTCCTGGCTCAAATAATATTTCATATGAAGTAAAGTAGAATGCAAAGAGAAAAAAGTGTAGTCAGAATCATGCCAAACAAAATTACATTGCTTTCATTATGACAAGTTTGAATGCATTGCATTCACTTACATGGAAAAACACTTGGGAAAGATATTAATCCATTGCTTCTCTCTGCTGCTATGGGTTAAATAGCAGGACAGATTGGGTTCTATAGCCTTGATTGGCAACTAGTCTACTGCAAAATGTAATGGCAACCTACTGCGGGAAAATCTTCTACCCAATCAGTCATATCTCTTTTGAGACATGATCGCCCAAGTGTGTATCACGTGTGGCACTTAACTGATTATGACGGTATGGCAAGTTTGGGCAAGTCATGATAAACATAGTTATAACGATTGAGCTCAAGTCAGCCTTGTGCTGAGTTGAAACAACCAAGGAAAAGATTGAAGGACTCCATAGGTTGGCTGTTTTAGAAGACATGTGAGAATGCTATAAATTGGAAAGTGAAATGAGAGTTCAGTCATCAGTGGAACAAGGAAATGAATGTGACTTAATGGAGACACCCTCATCTACATGCTACTACATCTTGGAGCAAGGGGTAGAAAGAGGGAGGAAATGTGTGTCTTTTTTATAGAACTTAAACAGTGCCACCTAGTGGGCATGTAGCAAAGCCAGTTGAAGTAATAAAATTTCTAATTTCTTTATTACAAGCATCATAGGAAAAAATGATTATTTTCTATTTTTTATTTATTATTATTAATTTATGAATAGATTTTATTTCATTTTCAAACAGTCAATTTTTTATTTATTGTTGCTAATGCTATATCTTTTGATAGCAATCACTATAATTACATAGTTTCTTCTTTTTCTTCATGTGCTAAAATTAAAAAGCTAAAAAAAAAAAATACAGACATACAGGCAGATAAACAGACACACAAACATCTTGCCTTTTATATATATATATATTATTGATTTTCTGCACTATTGTAAGAACTGCAAGCTTGAAACTTCTGAATATCGTTTCTTATGTCTTTGTCTATGAGTGTATCAAATTTGATTAAAATTGGACCACTCCTTCTATAACCCGATTTTTTCGATTAGCGATTTTCGATATTTATCGGGGGTACCTCAACACAAAACCTAGGTAAGAACACTTGCAGACGCTTATAGTACAATTGTGTAAATTTTCAAGAAAATCGGTTCAGCTGTTTCGGAGTCTATAAGTAACGGACACACACACACACACACACAGAGACAAAGTTCCATTTATAAATAAGTTTAGATTTAGATACCACAAACACATTCAAGCTCAGAGCATCTAGTATTTTCAAATGGTCACCCATCTAAGTATTAACTATTGCTTAACTTCAGTGGTCGTATAAGAACCAGTACTACAATGAGATGTGCCCATAATGATTTAATAATCTATATTAACAGCTCTAAATATTTATATAAACCTTCTGAGATGGAACTTCCCACAGTATATGTCGTTATAAAGAGGAAAGACCAAAATATTTTTTAATGATTTTTTGAAAGTTTTTAATTATTCTAACATCTTCAAAATTTTGGTTAAAAATCTTTGTTTTTTGTTCGTCAGCAGTGCACCAAAGATTACTATGGATATTATAGTACTGTCTTCCAGTAAAAAACATAAATTTGAAATTTTTTGCAAAAATCAAGTAATTGTCTGATTTTAATGAAACTTTCAAAACTCATTCAGAAATGAATGAAGTTATTTATAACCTGATTATTTTTATAAAATCTTGGTAAAAATATGTTTTATATCTGTTACCCCCCCCCCCCCAACCTTTCAATCAATTACATGAAATATCTAAAAATTCAATGCAGCCTGCAAACTTTGTTTCATTAGTTAAATGCAGGACTCTTTAGGGAATGTAAATCATTTATTTTTATTTTTTTCGAGCAGTAGCTGTTTTTTCAAAAATCTGATCCAAATAGTAAAATAAAAAATGCAATATAACTATGCCATTTTTTATTTAGATAAGCCTTTAGTTGCTTTTATAAATAATATATATTAAGAGTATCATATTCTGAAAAAAAAAATGTTTTTTCAATGACTTTTTACAAGAATTGTTTTCATTTATTCTTTGTTATGATGATTTATAAAATTTCAAACATCTCTTAAATTTCTTCCAGTCATTGTCTGTATTCAGTTATTAAGTTATTACTATATTTATCAATTGAAAATTGAAAAGCTTCATGTAAATAATTTCGCATTAAGTTTTTGAAAGTAATTTTTAATTTTTTTATATAGAATTGTCCATTTTTTAAAACTATGAATTGTCATAAGAAGAGACATGTTATTTAAAGGTCATGTGTTTCAAGGGTTGTTACCCTTACAAAATGTTCACTTAGGTTTCCAGATTTTATGTCAATTTTGTTCAACCATACATATGACCTTTATGATTAAGAAATACTTTTATTCTAAATTCCATACTAAAAACAATTAATTTCAAATAAAATTAATTTAACTTTAAATTTGCTAATTTTTCAAGAAGAGTGTGTCACAGATTTATATTTTATTTTTTGCAAGATTTTTAAAACCGAGAATTAACTTTCGTTTACAAACCTGCCAATTTGTAAAAAAAAATCGACAAAAAAATGATAAATTTTGAAATCTCTCAATAAGTTGAGATTCCAGTCAATATAATTTCTATTTGAAATACACCAGAGTTAGATAGATCTAAGCATCTCCAGCATAATGATTTATTTACTATCAATACATTTTAATTGACATCTGTATCCTGAGAATTTAAAATGATTACTTGGTTTCTTATTCTCATTTCAATTATTGTCATGCGCTGCAAAGTCATTGCTATGTTGTAGAATCACTCCTACATGCACGTACATACCTACATACATATCGCCATGCACACACGTTCGTACACATATACCCACACTCTTACATAAGGACCGCACATGCAACTTTCTTTTTTCCCGCGTTTATCAAGAAATATATAAACTGATTTCCACACGTGTTTAGCCAGTTGGAAGCTGTTGCTAAATTGTTGGGTTAAAGGCCGTTTCGACTTTTACTAAGTTAAAACTTAGTTAAAAAAAAAAATTTATTTTATTTTATTTTTTTTCAACTGGGACGTTAGCATCCCTATAGGCAAAAAAAAAATGTAAACCTACAAAGGGCGGAAGAACCCTCAAGGAGTCAACGGCCAGCTAACTAGAGGTGATGTCTCAATAAATCATCGTGGAGAAGGCAACGGGATACCACTCCACTATTTACCCCCGCTCAATCATGGTTAATTACGACAAATGTGTTAAAGCCAACAGCGTGAAGGGGGTTGCTTCCCAAGGAAACAACTCCTCGCTCGGTAAGGACCGGCATGGGCAACAGGTGCCACCTGACCGTCATCCGGCGACTGTTAGCACTAACGGCGTAAAGGGGACATTTTACCCCAAAATTTGTCCCTCTCCCGGGAAAGAGCGACATGAGCAACAGGTGTCTCTGGACCGTTACCCTGCGACTGTGCGCATCAAAGACAAAATTACTATCGGAATATGGAACGTCAGGACACTCAACGGTGGACAACTGGAGAATGTCAAGCAGGAGATGGACAGACTGCACATAAACATCCTAGGCATATGCGAAACCAGATGGCCTAATAGTGGAGATTTCAGTAGCGACACCCACAGGATAATATATGCAGGAGGTAAAAAAAAAACGAAAAAGGGGTCGGCATAATACTAAACAAACAAGTGAAGGAATGTGTTCTTGGATACTGTCAGCTTTCAGAGAGAGTCCTCTTGGTTAAACTGCGGGGAAGGCCATTCAATATAGCTATTATAGTAGTTTATGCGCCGACAACCCAGAGTTCGGAGGACGAGGTAGAAACTTTCTATTCAACACTGGACAATGCCAAGACCCAATGCAAAAGCCAAGAAATTAGGATTATAATGGGTGACTTGAATGCCAAGGTAGGTAAAGATAGAGAAGGAGACACGAGCGGCAACTTTGGACTAGGGGAGCGCGACGAACGAGGAGAAAAATGGGTCCAATGGTGTTCAGCCAGTGACCAGGTAATTACTAACACCTGGTTCCAACAACACCCACGACGTTTATGGACATGGAGAAGCCCAGGAGGCGACACGAAGAACCAAATAGACTATATAACTATAAACAAGAGATTCAGGCAGGAACGCGGTGGTCCAATGCAAAACATACCCAGGTGCCGACTGCGGAAGTGACCACGTCTCAGTCATCTGCAAACTAAGGGTGAAACTCCGAAGCACATCCCAGCACATCACCAAGGCTACAATACGACCTCACCCTGCAGAAAGAATACAATAACAGTGTGAGAAAGAAATATGAAGAACATATTGGAAAAGGGCACTCAAAATGGGAGTCACTAAAAGAAGCGATGGTGACCTCAGTGAATAACATAGCCCCAAAGGAAATTAGACGCAGAAGAAAAAACGAGTGGATGACCGAAGAGATCCTCCACATGATGCAAAGGAGACAAAAAATAACGCCAAGACATGGAGCAGATTACAAGAAACTCCACAGGGAGATAAGGAACAAATACAGACAAGTCAAAGAGGAATGACTCAACAACAAATGCGAAGAAGTAGAGACTGAGCAGGACCAACAAAGCAGAGATGCATAAAGAGATAAGAGAACTAACAGGACAAAAAACCTGCTCCTCAACAGGATGCATAAAATCCAAGGATGGAACAATCATATTAGAGAAAGACGAAATACTCCAGCCATGGGAAGAATATGTAAAGGATCTTTTTTGCGACAAGCGAGAACAACTGAGAATACATAAGGAGATGGATGGACCGGAAATACTAAAATCCGAAGTGGAAGCTGCAATGGCCAAAATGAACAGAAACAAAGCAGCTGGTCCAGACGGCATAGTGATAGAGCTGCTGACAGCCTTAGAAGAATGTGGCATAGAAAAAATTACCGACATAATAAACGAAATTTATAGCAGCGGAATAATACCAGACGACTATGCAAGTCGATATTTATAGTACTGCCGAAGAAACCAGGCGCAAATGAGTGTGAACTACACAGAACTATCAGCTTCATGAGCCACATTACCAAATTGATGGTCAGAATCCCGATGAATAGAGCGAGAAGCAAAATCAGACCAGAGATAAGGCAGGAACAGTGCGAGTTCGTCAAAGACACAGGAACAAGGAACGCCATATTCATGATTAGGATGCTCTCCGAAAGGGCAATACAAATGAAGAAAGATTTGTACCTATGTTTCACTGACTATGCGAAGGCATTCGACAAGATACGACACAAAGAACTGATGGAGATGCTCGGCAGCCTCGACATTTTCGGCAAAGACATAAGAGTAATCAAGAATCTTTACTGGCAGTAAACGGCCTGCATACGGACAGGCAACGATCTCAATAGATTTACAAAGATAGAAAGAGGCGTAAGACAAGGATGTGTCTTTTCACCGGATTTGTTCAACCTGTACAGCGAGAATATCTTGAGGACCCGAGATGACACGCCAGGATCTGTTGTTGGAGGTACACAACTTGAACAACATAAGGTACGCAGACGATACAGTACTGATCGCGGACACGGAAAGCAAACGACAAGACCCCATACAGAAGGTAGGGTAGAGAGCGACAAAAAAGGACTACAAATAAACTTTAAGAAAACTGAGTGCATGGTCATCAGCAAAAGGTACAACCCAAAATGCCAAATAAATGTGGGAGATACCAGAATCAAGCAAGTACAAAAATTTAAATACCTAGGAAGTGTCCTAACTGAAGATGGAAAGTGCAACACGGAGATCCGAAGGCGAATTTGCATGGCAAACGACGCGTTCCAGAAGCTGAGCAAAATACTAACACACAGGAAAATCTCACTGGAAACAAAGAAAAGAGTGCTGGACTGCTACGTGATGTCAGTTCTTCAATACGGCAGTGAATGCTGGACAATATCATAGAAAATGAGGACAAAACTGGAAGCAGCGGAAATGTGGTTCTACAGAAGGATGCTGCGGATATCATGGACTGAGCAAGCAAGCAACGATGAGGTGTTGGAAAGAATGGCAACAAAGAGGAAATTGATACTGAGCATTAGGAAGAGACAACTGAAGTTCCTGGGACACGCATTGAGGAAGGAGAGCCTGGAGAACCTGATACTGACTGGCCAGATAGAAGGAAAAAGAGACAGAGTAAGGCAGCGGATAACATATTTGCAGAGCCTGATCAGGTGGTTGATGGAACGGGGGTTGACAGGAGTAACTAGGAGCCATAAGGGATAGGGAAACATGGAGAACCATGATCGCCTACGTCCTGAAAGGACAGGGAACATAGAAGAAGAAGTCTGAATACCGTTCGTCTCTTGCAACTCACATCCTGAGTTAATTGCATTCAGCAATTTATTAGCCACATCAAAATGTTTCTCTATAAGAACATTTCAATTTTCAATATATTCACTACTATTCAGTACAAACATTATTTCCTTTCAGGAACTCTTGTAACATGAATATTGAGACAATATCTTTTAAGAGAGAACTCTTTTCACGACATCTTACATTCACGAATTATTCAGTTCTGTAACCTTACTTAATCAATGTTGTTATATTCGTTACATTGTGCTTTGAGTTATTTTATTTATGTGGTGGTTTGGACAACCAACCTTCTTTTCACTGTTGAAATTTACTACCCCGACAGTCAGTCTATTGGAACCCAATTTGTCCAGACCACTACAATGTGAGAGAGGCACAAGGACGAAAGTATGGAGTACTCAGTAAAGATCGAACTACTATATTGTAATCGGTCTGCTAGCGAGACCAGCTTGCTAACCACGTCCGAAAATCAACCAACACTGCTTTTTTATAGTAATCACTTATTGTCAACTAAGTAAGACTATGTTTACATTTACATAAGTAGCAAAGTAATCGTTCTAAGTAACGCGGTTGATCGAAATAAGTGCTGCGTAATTTGATGCAATAATTTTTCTCTTCTTTCCTAGAGAATAGGCCACAAATAACTTTTTCGGTTGTTTTAAACTTATGTAATACAAGGGAAATAACTCCAAACACTTCCAACATTCGTAAATAATTTACTTTCGCAAACAAAAAAGAAGACTAATTTTTTAGTTTTATACATAATTAAATGTATTTTAAACTAACCATATTACTAGAATAATGATACCAAAGCAACTTAAATTCATTCCCAAGAGCAAGTGTACTTAAATTATTTACGTTACCCTTTAAGTTTAAAACGCTGAAGAAAAAGTACGCCATTATGAAAGAAAGTCGAGTCAATAAACTGAAAATGTTATAAAAGTATTAATAAAAATAATAATAATAAAAGACTATTATTCCCAACACGATCTTGTATAACCGTTTGAGCAATTTTTTCTTTCTGAAAGAAATGCAAAAATATAAACGTATTTGAAGGAATCACGGAAACGTCTCAACAGTCAACAACAAAGATTTCCTCTTCTTGCCGAGACAATCTGTGTCTCTTACGTTGTGATCTCGCCGTGTTGTTGTTGCTCTTCGATTTACTGAAGAAAATTCAATATTGTCAATCAATTTAACAAAAATATTTAAAAATTCAATTTTTTTCTAAATATTATTCTTATTTATTCTTTACACCTGCAAAAACTGTAGCATTAAAAAAATTACGTTCATAATATGAGACGTGAAATCAATACATAAATAAACACGTGGGTTTGAAGGGAGGTAACAATGACAGTGATTTTTTTGAGGTAACACCGCCTGGAAATGTGAACTGCTCCACTCAATCAACTTCAGTAAAAATGTCTTTGTGAATCGGCTGCTGCTTGTTGTATAACTAACGTCATTTTTTTTTCCTGTTTGTCTTGTGATCATCACTTTTTTTTATGGTGTACTTCAACAGACATTGGTGAGTGGAAATGAATATAATCCCAGTCATTTTCGGCTTGGTAACTACAATCATTGTCTTATTTGCTCTTATTTGCGATGTCACTGACCCCGGGTGGCCAGAACCACACACGATTCGACGATCGTTTCGGACCCGGTCGAAATCGGAAAAAAAAGATGTCCACTCTTCAAAGAAAGACAGTGACGTCGAGGCAGACGTTAAGGAAACGGACCAGTTGGTTCCTGGAGGAACATCAGAAAATTTATTTTGGTTCATACAGTTGAGTGACACTCATTTTAGTATTTTCAAAGATAAAAAGCGAGGCCCCGACCTGATGCGCTTCTGTGATAATCAATTGAGTGTAATCCATCCAAGGTTTGTTTTAGTCTCTGGAGATATTGTTGACGCTAAATCCATGGACACTTTTGGATCTAAGCAATATCGCGAAGAATGGCAAATCTACAAACAAGTAACAGACACATGTACAAAGCGTGTGGATGGTCAGTGGTACGAAACTCGTGGTAACCATGATGTGTTCGACGTTCCACATTTCACCAGTCCCAACAATTATTATCGTCAGTATTCCGTTCAAACCAAGTTTCGAAATCAAACTTCTTATATGTTTGATTTTAAAACCGATTTTGGTCTTTACTCTTTTATAGCTATGGATGCGTGTCTAGTTCCTGGCCCAAGAAGACCCTTTAACTTTTTTGGTCAGCTCAGAGACGAGGATGTGAAACGTCTGTCGGAATTTTCTCGTAAATCCCATGGTAGCAACTTAACCATTTGGTTCGGACACTATCCTACCTCTTTCATTGTTTACCCGAATATAAGGTCTCTTATGAGTGACGGTATTGCCTACCTGTGTGGCCACTTGCACACGCTGGGTGGAATGGTTGAAAAGATGTATACTCGACAGAAGACTGGAATGCTTGAATTGGAATTAGGAGATTGGAGAGACAATCGTATGTTTCGTGTTATGGCTATTGACCATGATCTTTTATCATTTACTGACGAGGTTGTTGAACAGTGGCCAGTAATTCTCATTACCAACCCTAAAAATGCACAGTTTTTGGCCCCTCGACACGAACCATTACATCGTATAGGAATGTCAACTCATATCCGAATTCTTGTATTTAATCCAGTTGCTTTGAAATATGTGAATGTTTCAATTGATGGACAATTTATAGGATCTGCTAAGCAAGTGAAAGACTGTCTTTATGTGTTGGCTTGGGAAACAAATAAATACTCAATGGGTTTACACGAAATTATGGTTGCAGTCAAAGATATTGAAAGCAAAAGTCGAACTGTTAGCCAAACTTTCTCTATAAATTATTCAGAACGTAAGTTTGCTTTTGTACCAAAGCTTCTTCTAATGATGAACCTATTTGATGTTGGTAAGGTACTTTTTTGGTCACTATTTTCAGTTTGGCTAGCTGTTTTAATTCTTCTTCGACGGTGTTGCAACATCAGACCCTACTTACTCGTCAGCAGTGTGCCTGTCATCAATGTTATCTGCTGGTGGTGCAATCTCTGGTTACGGGCGCTTTGGAAACTCACACAGGTTGATCAGCTCTTCTACATTACTGTCATCATGTTTGTTTATGTCGGCGTTGGACCTTGGTTCATAGGCGAATTTCTAAAAGACTCATTTGGCTTTATGTTCGTCTGGGGTATAGTTGTTCTAAACACCTTGATTCCAGGAAGTTTCACTTACTTTTTTGGAATTTTTCAAATTTTCACCTTCAACATTCCACTTGCATGTTATCTTGGATATTACTATGACAGAGTGAATTACAAATACCGTTGTTGGTTGGAGTCAGCTGAGAGCCAAGGACAAGACTCTTTTCGGCCATCTTTCTGGTGGCTTGTTGTCATGGATATTCCTCTGATAATACTCTTTCTTTTACAGTTTTATTTGGCATTATCTGGTTTCCCAAAAGCATATGGGATTATGGCATTTTATTTGTCCCCTGTGAGGACCTGGAGTGCACTTATGATTTTCCCATTGAATTTAAT
>JBBBDQ010002381.1:67500-197500 GCA_037127315.1 Ascarosepion bandense
AATGGCAAACTACTGCGGGATAATCTTCTGCCCAGTCAGTCGTGTCTCTTTCAAGACATGATCGCCCAAGCCTGTATCACGCACGGCACTTTAACTGACTGACCTGCAAAAAAAATGGTGTTTCAAAAGAATGCTTATTCTGTTGATACTGTCATTACTGTATACACTTTTGTCTTCCGTAAAATGTTTGAGCAATGATTAGAATTTTAATAAAAACCGAACAAATGAAATTGCATTTATACATTTTCTTTATTCTTGACAATTGACAACAAAGATATTAAACACTATTTATTTATTAGATTGAATAAAAAAAAATGCTTGTTTTAATAGTTATTTATGCAATGTAAATAAAAATAAAAAATATTGCACTGGAGTTAGTTTACATATTATGATAATTTTGTAATTTTTAATAAAGTTTTTAAAAAAATTCTTTTCAAATGTCTTTATAAAATGATGAATTAATCTTTATGAAAAGTAAATAATAAATATTGTGTTCCACTCAGTTTGTGTATTTTTATAATCTTGTAAATAAACATTACTGAAAAAGTCAAAAGTGTATACAATAATAGCAGAGTCAAGGGAATAACTGTTCTTTTGCGACAATTTTTTTTGCAGGCATTTCCATAATTTATTTGCTAATTTTTGAATTTTCAGATTTAATTTTTTTCAAATACAGCTGCAGCATTTTATTTTTAAAAACTTTGTCTTCAAAATAAAAGTTTGTTTTATATTTAAAAAAAAAACAGTATGTCAGTGGCTCTTTTTTTTCTTTTTTTTTTTTAATCATTTCACCCCAAGCAAGGCATTATTCCATTGCCACTATTGTGCTTGGGGCTACATAGGGGAAGGTAAAGAGAAAGAGTGGTTAGATATAGGAAATGTCAGAAGGGGGGTGATAGATAGGTATAGATATGGAGGCTGGGGGTTGGGTGGATGGGAAGAGTGTTTGAAAGAATGAAAGCGAGTTAGTGTGTTAGGAGGTGTCTATTGACCTTACATTTAAACTCCTGGAGATTGTAGCCGTCGGGGAAGCAGTCATGTGGAAGGGAATTCCACAGTCGGGTAGTGCGAGAAAAGAAACTGTTGGAGTAGAAGTTGCAGTTGCATTTTATTGGTTTCACTGTAAAAGGGTGGGATCTAGTTGCTAATCTAGTATCTCGTGCAAATTCATACCTAGGGGGCACCAGTAATCTAAGTTCATCAGAGCAGAAGCTGTGAAAGTATTTATAGAAGAGACACAGGGAAGCCATGTCGCGCCGGTGAGAGAGAGACTGCAGGCGGTCTGCCAAGTCGGTATCGATCACATTACAGACCCTCCGCTGTACCTTGTCGAGAAGCCCAAGGAGAATAGCAGGGGCACCCGACCAGATATGGCAGCAGTATTCAATGCACGGGCGGATGGTAGATTTATATATGTGCAGGATAGATTCAGATGGAAAAAACTTCCGGGCCCTACACAGAGAACCGACTTTCATAGCAGCGGATTTAGCAATGGATTTGATATAGTCATTCCACTTGAGGTCCGCTGAAAGTGTGAGACCAAGGAGGCGTAGTGTTTTACTCTCTGGGAGGAAAGCCTGGTCCATGCTAATGGGAGGTAGGTGCGATTGTCTATGAATCTTGCAATGATGTAATTCCTATAATAATTTGTATTATTTAGAAACAATTTCTTTGAGCCTAGCAATGATGTCGCTAAACTGTGGAAAGTGGAGAGGTGAAAATGTGGCCTTGTATTAAAGAAAAATAAATATTCATCTTGTTCACAAAGAAAAAAAAAGGTAACAGATAAAGTATAAAAAATGACAATTTTTATAACCAAAAAATAAAAAATGACAATTTTTATAACCAAAAAATAGTTGGTGATTTTTACAAAAATTATTATTTTATATATTTTTGTTGAATCATATTCCTTATTTAAAGACTCTCTTTGTCTGACAGGAAATATATAAGACACATGAAACTTTCTTATTACAACTTTTCATTCAGAATGGTTATTTGCTTGCAATACTCTGGTTAGCTTTTGAAATGCGGCTGTGTCAATGGATCTCAATGTCACACTTTCCATCCTCTGTCAGAACACTTGATAGGTATTTAAATTTCTTTACTTGTTTTATTTTAGTTTCTCTCACCTGTAGTTGGCGTTTCAGGGTCTTCTTTTTGCTGATGACCATAAATTCTTTTTTCTTAAAGTTTAGGCTTAGCCCTTCTTGATTTCTCTTGCTACTTTCTATACGAGGTCTTGCATTTTCTTTTCTGTGTCTGCTATCAGCACCATGTCATCCACATATCTTACATTGTTGAGATTGTGGCCACCAATGACGAATCCTGGCAAGGATTTTATTTCTCTCAGAATTGTTTCACTGTATAAGTTGAATAGATCTGGTGAGAAAACACATCCTTGTCTTACGCCCCTTTCTATTTTTGTATACCTGCTGAATTCATTTCCTATCCACATACAAGAGGTTTGCTGCCAATATAGATTCTCAATTATCCTAATGTCTTTTTCAAAAATGTCCAGGTTGTCAAGTATCTCTATCAAGTCTTTGTGGTGTACTTTGTCAAACGTCTTTGCATAGTCTATAAAGCACAGATAAAGATCCTTCTGCATTTGTATTGCTCTTTCAGATTGCATTCTGAGTATGAATATAGCATTCCTTGTTTTGGTATCTTTAACAAAGCCACACTGTTCTTGTTTTATCTCTAGGCCAGTTCTACTGCGTGGTCTGTTCATCAGAATCTGGATGATGAGTTAGAATAATCAAGAATCTATATCCCCATCAAGCTGCTGGTGTATGGATAGGAACTGATATTAGGGATATAAGACAAGGATGTGTTCTCTCACCAGATCTATTCAACTTGTACAGTGAAACAATTCTGAGAGAAACAAAATCCTTGCCAGGATTTGTCATTGGCAGCCACAGTCACAACAATGTAATATATATATATATATCTGTATGTGTGTACCAGGTGATGTTCAAGAAAGGTGTGTACACAAAATGTCAGAGGTTGAATTTGGTCTTTTTTTTGTAATGAGCTGAATGTATTAATAGTAGGTACCTCCAAAAAATCGCTAAAAAACAGCATAGTATGAATAAAAAAGTTCATAAACTTAAAACAAATTTTTTCCATCAAAATATTTATATTTTTATTAAGAGGAAAGATCAAAGCAATTTTTAATTATTTTTAAATTTTTTGAATCCCTGCTAACATTTTCGAAATTTTGATAGAAAATATTGTTTTATTTGAGTTAGCGGCTAAAAAAAAAAATTACGCCTTTATTACAATAGGTTATGTAAATGATGACACAACCCACTTTTTTTCCCCAGTAACAAACACATTAATTTGAAAATTCTCGCAAAAATCAAATAATAGTCAGATTTGAATGAAACTTTCAGTACTCATTCACAAATGAATGAAATTATTTTTGAAATTATTATTTTTTAAAATTTCTTGGTGAAAATATTTTTTTTAACTCTGTTACCCCCCCCCCCCCCCCCCAACGTAAATTCATGAAATTTTAATAAATTTTAATTAGCTGTAAAAAATTTTTTTTATTAGTCAAATGCAGGACTCATTGGGGCATATAAATCATCTATGTTTTTTATTCTAAAGTGGACAACCTGGCCGAAAATCTGCTCTGAAGAGTAAGATAAAAATGCAATAAAACTCTGATATAATTTAATTTGATAAACTTTTAATTGCTGGAATAAATAATATTTATTAAGGACGTTATAGTCTGAAAAAAAATTTTTTTTCGTTTACTAATAAAATTTTGAAATAATTGTTTATATTTTTTATTTTTTTATTATAATAATTCATAAAAGTGTTAAAAATATTTTAAAAACCTGTTATAAAAACGTTGTTGAATTTCTTTTTTACTTAGGCAATATGATAATCAATTCTTATCAAAAATTGAAAAGTTTAATAAAAATCATTCACCAATTTTACTTTTAAAATAATTAAAAAAAATTAAATTTTGGAAATTTTTATTAAGTACGGTGTTCCATAGGGGTCATAACAAGTTTCCGTAGAGGTCGTATTGTTTTTAGAAGTTAACAAGTGTTTGGATGAATTCCCTTTACATCGAAAACTACACAAACCACACTTTGATTCTAATTTCATTCTTTTTTTATTAAATTAAAATTATTCTAAAAGAAATTTAATTTTTCAGAAAGCATATTAATAATTTAAGATAAATATGTAATATCTAAACATAAAAATATTTAATATTTCAGAAAAATATTAATAAATAATATAACTTAGTTCGGTTATTTTAATTTAATTCTTTCTTTTAAAAGAAATTTAAATTTTTATTTATTCAGAAAGCATATTTTATTTTTATTTATTCAGAAAGCATAGTCTGGCTATAAATCTAAACTAAAATTCTATAAAATATTGTACTTGCTGAAAATATTATGTTAAATTTTTAATTTTACTATTTAGTTAAAAAACAACAAAAAACATTTAAATTTCCAAATGTTACGTTTTAAGCTACATGAATTTTTTGTCACTTTCGGTCGCCATCCAAACGTCATTCACACCTGCTACTTGTCAACACATAATTTATCGCTTAGATAAGCGCTGACAAGTGGTCTACCGTCAGTAAAGAGTGATTTATTTCGTAAATTTCCCGACAGTAAGCAGTTAATACTTGTTTGAAATCAGATAACGGTAAGTTTCAATTATAAAAATCAACTTAAATTACGTGTCAAGGAGGTATATTTTATTTGTGCAAGATTTTTAAAACAGAAATTTAGCTACTGTTTACATGATGTGTTGATTACTCAATAATGGCGGTAAATTTAAAAAAAATTTTTTTCAGCAGTTAAATTTGTGATTCCGAGCAATATAATTTCGGTTTGAACTAAACCAGGGTATTTTGCTTACTGTAATTAGTAAATTTAATCTCTTGGCTTTCAATTAAAGCTAAAATTAAAGCTTCAAGAAAACATTTTTATTTTTAAAAATTAAATTTAAATTGAGGTATCAAAAATGAGCAGTGATTTTTTTTGTAGGTACCTAATTAATAGTAAGACATTTGTTTGTTTTTGACTTTATTTATTTTTATTTTTTGGTTTATTATAAATATGAACAGTACCTCTATTATTAAAGGCAGGTAAGAGATGAGATGTAGTTAAGCATCTCTATCAAGTCTTTGTAGCATAGTCTATAAAACACAGATAAAGATCCTTCTGCATTTGTATTGCTCTTTCAGATTGCATTCTGAGTATGAATACAGCATTCTTTGTTTCAGTATCTTTAACAAAGCCACACTGTTCTTGTTCTATCTCTAGGCCAGTTCTACTGCGTGGTCTGTTCATCAGAATCTGGATGATGAGTTAGAATAATCAAGAATCTATATCCCCATCAAGCTGCTGGTGTATGGATAGGAACTGATATTAGGGATATAAGACAAGGATGTGTTCTCTCACCAGATCTATTCAACTTATACAGTGAAACAATTGAGAGAAACAAAATCCTTGCCAGGATTTGTCATTGGCAGCCACAGTCACAACAATGTAAGATACATGGATAAAATAGTGTTGATTGCAGTTATGGAAAATAAAATGCAGGACCTCCTACAGTAGGTAGCAAGAGAAAGCAAGACGAAGAACTGAGCATAAACTTCACAAAAACGGAATGTATGGTCATATATATATATATATATATATATATATATATATATATATATATCTGTGTGTGTGTGCCAGATGATGTTCAAGAATGGTGTGTACACAAAATGTCAGAGGTTGAATTTGGTCTTTTTTTTGTAATGGGCTGAATGTATTAATAGTAAGACATTTGTTTGTTTTTGACTTTGTTCATTTTTTTTTTTTTTTTTTTTGGTTTATTATAAATATGAACAGTACCTCTATTATTAAAGGCAGGTAAGAGATGAGATGTAGTTAAGCATCTCTATCAAGTCTTTGTAGCATAGTCTATAAAACACAGATAAAGATCCTTCTGCATTTGTATTGCTCTTTCAGATAGCATTCTGAGTATGAATACAGCATTCCTCATTTTGGTATCTTTAACAAAGCCACACTGTTCTTGTTCTATCTCTGGGCTGATTCTGCTGCACACCCTGTTCATCAGAATCCTGATGACGAGTTTTGTTATGTGGCTCGTTAAGCTGATTGTTTGGTAGAGTTCATATCCTTTCGCACCTACCTTCTTAGGTAGTGTTATAAAAATTGATCTACTTAGGTCCTCCAGTATATTGCCACTATTGTAGATTTTGTTTATTATTTCTGTAATCCTGTCTACACCAAAGCTGTCTAAGGATGTCAGCATCTTCATAACAATACCATCAGGTCCTGCTGCTTTTATCTGTTCATTTTAGCCATTGCTGATTCCACTTCAGTTTTCAATATTTCTGATTCATTCATTTTTTGTGTATTGCTGGTTGCTCCATCTTGTCATGGAAGAGATTTCTGATATAATTGTTCCATCTCTGATATTTTTTTTTCTAGTATAAGTATTCTGTCCTCTTGCTTTTATACATCCTGTAGCTGAAAATGCATTGGCATGGCCAAGGATGCATTTCAAAAGCTAACCAGAGTTCTGAGAGACAGGAAAATCTCATTGAAAAAAAAGAAAAGAGTGCTGAACTGCTATGTGATATCTGTCTTTCTGTATGGCAGTAAATATTGGATGATCTCCTTAAGACTGAAGGTGAGGATTGAGGCAGCTGAAATGTTATTCTACAGAAGGATGCTAAGGATACCATGGACTAAGCATGTGAGCAACGATGAGGTGTTGGAGAGGATTCAAACGAAAAGAAAACTCATACTTAACATCAGGAAGAGACAGATGAGATTCCTGGGACACATAATGAGGAATGAGGGCCTGGAGAATTTAATACTCACAGGATGAATAGAAGGAAAGAGAGGCAGGGTAAAGCAGCATGAGTCATATTTGATAAGCTTGAGTAAATGGCTGGCAGAGCGGGGTTTGGGAGATATACCAAGAAGAAAAATCTTGAGAGCGACATGAGACAGAGACAAGTGTAAGTCCATGGTTGCCTACACCCTGAAGGGTCACAGCACATGAAGAAGAAGAAGAAAAAGGCTATTTGCGGCATTTTTTTTTCTAATAAATGTCACGGGGACATAGAATTAAACATAAACTAGCAGTATATCCCGGCGTTGCTCGGGTGTAATGAAAGCTTTAAAACTAATCCATGGTCCTGGAGCTCAGACTCAGCCTAAAGTATATTTGTGTGAAGTTTGGTGAGAATCGGATAAAAATTGTGGATTTGTATAAAGGACATACAGACAGATAAACAGACACACACACAAACATCTTGCCCTTTATATATATATATATATATATATATATATATGTTATCGATTTTCTGCACTATTGTAAAAACTGCAACCTTGAAACTTCTGAATATCGTTTCTTATGTCTTTGTCTATGAGTGTATCAAATTTGATTAAAATCGGACCACTCCTTCTATAACCCGATTTTTTCGATTATTGATTTTCGATATTTATCGGGGGTACCTCGACACAAAACCTAGCTAAGAACACTCGCAGACGCTTATAGTACAACTGTGTAAATTTTCAAGAAAATCGATTCAGCCGTTTCGGAGTCTA
This sequence comes from Ascarosepion bandense, assembly GCA_037127315.1. NCBI lineage: Eukaryota > Metazoa > Mollusca > Cephalopoda > Sepiida > Sepiidae > Ascarosepion > Ascarosepion bandense. The sequence goes on from JBBBDQ010002381.1 coordinate 75,102, forward strand.
TAGGTAATGCACACACACACGCACAGACAAAGTTCCATTTATAAATAAGTTTAGATTTAGATACACAAAAATATATTCAATTGTATCTGAAAGTGTATTAACAGAAGAAGAGAGTATAAATTGTTTAATAACTTAATTGTGCGTTGTGGTGCAGTAACTATTGGCTCAGAACAAGAAATTGGAGAGCAGAGTTCAAATTCCAGTTAAATTTGTTGCATTCACGTATGTGCAAATACCCTTAGAAAAAGTATTAATCAGTCTCTTCTCCTTTCAGCTATGGGTTAAATAGCAGCACAGACTGGGTTCTATAATCTTAGCTGGCAACCAGTCTATAAATGAAAGTAATACCAATCTACTGCGGAAAAATCTTCTGCCCAGTCTGTCATGTCTCTTTTGAGACATGATCACCCAAGCATGTATCATGTATGGCACTTAACTGACTGAATTATACAAGTTTAAAATCTGAAACTTTGCTGATTAATAATTTGATATGTTTTATGCTGTCTAAATTTTTTCTGTCTCTGTAATGAGTTAATTCATTTTTAAACTTGGTATCCACTCAGCAGGGATATTATATCTAATTAAGTGATTAACTATTGAAGATATCATATTCTTCCTCCTTCATTACTTAGCATGTGTGTTTATACCCTGCCGATACCTCATAAATAATAGATTATTTGATTTCGATCTCAATGAATGGGGCTTAGAGATATTTTTTGGTTTCAGTAAGAAAAAAAAATAAAGAAGATGGAAGAAGTAATAATGGTTTCGTATGTTTAATGTCTGCTTCAGTGAAATAAATCTTGTCATTGCAATGTTTTGTTAAAGTTAAATTCAAATATTCTCATTTGTATCCTCTGACTTCTTTGAATAATGATCTGCGTTCATACTTGTCATTGTAATATTTTGTTAAAGTTGCTAAGCTCAAATATTTTACATTGCAATAGGGGCATTTTCACAAGTGTTTTATAGTTATAGAACTTGCAAGAAGTTTATTTAATACTTAGCTTAGGAATTATGATTCATCAGAAAATTAAAATAGAAAAACCATGAAATTTTCACAGGTGTTTCTAGTTTTCTGATGTATCTGTTGTAATTTGAATCTGTTTTTCTTTGTTTTGCCGAATCTTGCCTTATATAGTTTTTTAAAATTCTTCTTCACAAGCAATACAAGCTCGGACAGGTCATGTTCATGCCAGCATAAGTTGCCAAAGGTTCCCAGGACCAAAAGTCTCTAACAGATTAAGTAATTGTGTATTGATAAGAGGTTATGACATTGTTTCTGACATGCTCTCATTTGGTTGGAATTTTTTAGACAAGGAGTTATCAATGTTTACATTTGGACTAATGTCCTCATCTGTGTTGTTCAATGGAACAATAGCCTAGTAGATAAAAGTTATTTTGTTTTGTGAATTTGGTGGCATTATTAATTGTGAGTTCAATCCCTGGGCTTGGTAGTACAGACATTTTCAATGGAAATACAGAGTGTGATGAATTCAATCATTGTCTAAATTACATAAAAATTGTAAAATAACACTGATAACTCATTTTAACAGATATATTTATCAAAATTACACAAAAATATCTTGAAATATTAAAGAGTAAATCCGTTCAATAAAATCACCATTGGCTTCAACCACCACCCTCAGACAACTTCTGCATCTCTTCTGGATGGTCTCCTTGTTTAAGTTGCTGAATGCTGCCGTAAACCTTGCCTTCAGTCATCTTTGATGTTACAAGGAGTTTTGTTGTTTTTTTACTCAACTGCGCTTCAAACATAACCAAGGGTTGCAATCTGGGGAGTTAGGTAAGAGATGATGTAATTGCAGAAGTTGTTTGATAGCCATGACTGGGTTCTCCTGCTTGCGTGGCATGGTGCAGAGTCCTGTTGCCAGACATAGGGTTTTCCAGCAGCCACCAAAGACTTAGGGTAGCAATACCTCCTCAAGGCACTCGATATAGGTTCTCATGTTGAGTCTGAAACTTTGTGAGAAAATGAATAGAGGCATTAGTGATCATTCCAAACACTATTATGTTGTCTGAAAATTCCTGTTGACTTGGTGCATCTTTTGGGGACACAGCAAGCCAACAGTTGTACTGAGTGTTCATCATCTTATCCTGGCAGAAATTTTTCTTATCTGAGAAAACCAAAGAATATTTGGTTGGAAGGGATGCTTTAGTTTGTTTAAACACTTAATAGTACAGTCTTTCTTCTCATCTGACATGGCTTGAGATAAAAATTGGCCCTTTCTCATTTTGTATGAGAAATACTAAATTTCTTCATTCACTACCTATCTGATAGGAAAGTTGGACACTTGTGTCTCTGGCTATGGATCTGATTGACTTGGTGAGATTATTGTCAATCATGAACTGGATTTTTTTTTTTAATCATATCACCCTAAGCAAGGCGGTAACGCCACTGATGTGCAGGGGGCTATGTAAGAGTGAAAAGATTGGAAAAGAGAAAGCCAGAGACCACATCCTAAACAGGGAACAAGGGATGAGCCTCTTTACCTGTTCAATAGACGTGGGTGGAGTGTGAACCGGGCGATAGTTTAGTCTATCTACTCCAATTCAAAAAAAAAAAAGAAAAAGGAGTAAAAAGATTCATCTTCTCATTGTTTTTGACTCTGCTTCGCGTTGTCATCATCATAGTCGCAGTTGCTGTCACCTTGTTCAGCAGTGGCGGCAATGGAAACAGCAAACGACAAAATAATGGACAACATGTAGCAGTAGTGAATTATGAAAGCCAGTGACAATGCGTCAGGGTTAGACAGAGGAAACCTAATGCATGCAACAAGCTGCTGGTTTTTTAGACCAGCAATTCTTTGAACCTTGAGTGGGACATGGCACATGTCAGAATTGAAAAACATTGATTTGTTATCAATTTTGAAGGGAGATCCTCTTTATAATATTGATACAGTATCAAATTGATCCCTAAGTTTTATAAAATTATTGGACTTTGGCTACGTTAACTTACTGTTATCTACAAATGTCAAGTTTTGAAATGTGCTATCATTGATATTTGCATATTTTTTTCATTTTGCTGATTTTTTTAATCTTTTAAATTAAAAAAATATTTTAAAACCATTTTTTTGATATGGGATTTTTTTCAGAAGCACATGCACAAACATTTGAGGTTCATAAATGTTTATTTTAAATGAAGAATAAAGAGATACATAATTTTATTAGTTTATATAAATGTTGTTCTTGAACAAATATATCCATTTCTTTGTTATTACCTCCAAAAAGTGTTTTCTTATCTTCTAAAACTGCTGTTGGGACGCCTGCGCCTATTCGGCTATAATGGACTATTCCATTACTATGTAAAGTAATGGTGGCATCTACGTAGGAGAGTGTGCCGAGCAGCCAATCGACAAGTCAGTCGTAGACTTCCGGTGACGACCCGGAAGTACCCATTGCTTATACTATGTCTTATGACGGTTAAGACAATTAACCTTTATTCTTGTATTGGATACTAATAACCTTTGTAAATACTATTTTCACGGAATACAACAATTAACCTATTCCTGTTGTTGAGTTATTTATTCTTACTCACGACATAACAACTGCAAAAGCCAATAGCTTTGTAAAAGTCAGGGATTGAAGCTATCTGAATGGATCCAATGGAATGTGAAGGGAATGAGGATAAGTCGACTGTGTATCTGGCATGTCAAGTCCTAGCTGTGAAGGTCTGAACTAGTGGAATTAAGGAATGGAGTTCCTCTGAATATTTACCATGATATACTGATATAATAGAGAGATGTGGCACAAAGTCAAAAGTATGGGGTATCAAGTGAGGATCAAAGTCCTTACTCAGTTGTAAGAGGTTCTAGTGAGAAGCTTGCTAACCATTAGACCATATTGAGGTGCTGAAATGATTTTCTAAGCACAGCTTAGATGTGGTACAAGGCCAAAAGTATGGGGTACCCAGTGAGGATCAAAGTCACTACTCAGTTTAAACAGGTTCTAGCGAGACAAGCTGCTTGCTAAACATTTCACCACATGGAGGTATCCTTACTGATATAATAGAGAGAGACCAGAAATGAATCATCTATGGAAAAAGGGTTAGGGTAACATCCGTTAAGAGAGGGATTCCACACTCCTCTAAACCTCTCGATCAAAGACCTTCCTGCCAGATGTAGTTTATCATCATACCCAGGATGATATCAAATTTAAATAGAATAAAATTTTTAAAAAAGCTCTTCTTTTTTTAAAATCATTTCACTCTAAGCAAGATGATAAAACCTCTAAGATGCAAGGGGTTACAGAGAGTGAAACAATCTGAGAAAGAAAAACATTATTAAGGAGAGCAAACCATAAAAGAACAGAAGATGATGACTGACATTGCATTTGAATTTCTGAAGATCAAATTTGACAGGAAAGCAAGAAGCCAGAAGAGGGTTCAACAAGTGAGAAGTGCAAGAAAAGAAACTATTAGCATAGAAATTATGGTTGTATCTAGCCATTTCAACTCTAAAATGATAGACCTAACTGCCAATCTAGTACTGTGTTTAAATTTGTAGAATCTAGTTATCATATAGAAAAACTCATCAGAATAATTACCATGAAAATATTTATAAAAAAAGCATGAGGAAGCTATATTTGCTTTTAAAATCTTTACTTGTTGAAATACATAAATAAACTTGATAAAAAAATTCCTGTTTTTTGTGGAATTCATTTCCTTTAGAAATGCTAATGAATTAGAAGAGGGTTACTAATTATCTTGCCTTTACAAATTAGTCCAGGGTATGACCATAAACTTATAGTGGGTTGCTTATCTATTCTTTTCTGTTAGTAGTGGAGAGTCCGTTCTAGTGAAGGGTAGTTGTATATTGTTGCAGGTTAACGGAATTTGGCCTTGTTGTAGATAGCCCACTATAAGTCATAAAGAAAGGTTATAAACCAAGAAAAGCAAATTGAGTTGAAAAATAACATTTTATATATAACACATATCTATTAATGTTTTTACAATTGAAGTAATACATGAAGTATAGGTCCAATGGAGGTTAAAATGTTCATGGCAATAAAATGCTGAAAGAGAATTAATACTTATGAATTTGGGAGCGTTTAAGTAAGGAATGTCTTTGATGTATTCGCTCCTTAGGTCAGTAAGTAGTTTTTGAGGCAGGGAAGACGGAAAAAGGTAAGGGAGGCGAGCGTAGTAAGCTGCTTGACTTGGGTCAAGGGAGATACTAATTACTCCCTTCTCCTTGAGTCGGTCTGCCTGTCAATGCTTTCTGTATCCGCTTTTTTTATCTTCTTTTTGGATCACAGCAGCTCATTTGGGATTTCACAGTTGGATTTGGTTCTGGGCTTCCCATTGGCTGATAAATAAAATTCGCGTAGGCTTGCAAACTGGAGATTTAATATTTAATTTTTAGTTTTCAACCGGAACATCTGCGTGAAGTCGGCGGCGCAGTGACGACTTTTGGTCATTTGCTTTTTGGTTGTGAAAGCGCAAACATCCAGTCCATTGCTTTTGCTCGGTATCACCACAAATTACATCTGTCAGCAGGACCTCTGATGAGGAAATTGGAGGTTTTTCAGAAGCATGGAACCACCTCTTAATGTCTGTTGTTCCCTGACATGAGGTAGTAGCACCTGTTAGAGTTCCAGCTATGGCAAAATAGTGAATCCTCCCCAAACAAAAATCAAAACACTAGAAAACTAAAAATACATTTTTTATTGTAAAATTACCAGCAATACATCTTTATAAAAACAATTACCAACTATACATTTTTGTAGTGAATTTATCAACAATACATAAAAAAAAGACCAATACATTTTTATAGTAAATTTGTAAACTTCAAGACATGATATACATTATCATTAAAAAATTCGCTATGATTAATCTCATTTGTAAGGAAAAACAAGTTTGCTCCATTTGTTTGATTTTGTAAGATAATTTGGTTCTAAAAAATGCAGTTAAGTAATTATAATTTAATCCTGAAATAATGTTACTCTCATGAATTAATTACAAAGTTTTCATATTTAGATTTTGTCGTTAAATAACCCATACGGTTTGATATGCATCTAAATGAAAACACCCAAGCCAAAATCTTTGGTAATGTTATGTTGTTCATAGCTTATTGCTTTAAATTCATTGTTTTATTCAAATTAATATCTTTCAGACTTACATAATGAAATTGTTTATCAATTGTGTCATTATAATTGAGCAGTGACCTGAATACATACATAGAAGTAGGTATTTAGGTTACCACTCGAATAACACAAAAGAATAAAACAATTTACTATAATAGATTTGTGTAGCTTGAAACTTGGCAATGAAGATATATGCCTGTGGCTAATATTTTTCAGTTTTTTGTTCAAATAAATTATTAATTTGAAGTAATTAGTAGTGTATGTCACCACTACTGCACATTAGTAGGGAGGGTTACTACTATTATGAATGTAGGTTTTTTTTTTTTATAATTGTGTCACTCCAAGCAAGGCATTTTACTGCCACTGTTGTGCAGGGGGTTACATAGGAGGAATATTATGAGAAAGAGTGACAAGTTACAGGGGGTGTCAGAAAGAGGGTAAGAGAAGAATGAGAATACTAATGAGAGTGGGGTGGACGAAGAAAGGAGCATGAGAGAGCGGATGCAAGTTAATGAGACAAGAGATGGCTATTGATTTTACACTTGAATTCTTGAAGACTGCAACTGTCGGGAAAGCAAGCAAGCGGAAGGGAATTTCGCAGGTAGGAAGTGCGAGAAAAAAAGCTGCTGGAGTAGAATTTGGTTGTAGTAATAAAAGAAAAAAAATGTGTAACAAGTTACTGTAACTCAGTAACATGCAGAAGTGGAGTAGAGGATGTGACGGCCCTGGGTATTCGTAATTTTTATCCCAACCAAACATTGAAATAAAAATTTAGTTCATGTTTAATTTGAATAAAGTGTTTGTTTCATGTTTCATGTTTTTACATATTGGAAATGTTTTCATTTCTCACATTTCTTAGTACAATACCCTAGAGGTCTACCTACTTGAATCTTAGAGGGGGCAAGGAGTTGGCCCTGGGGTATCAGTAAACCTTGGCATGTCACTATTGTAGTTTTAAATATTGTTATATTAAATGTATGGTGGCAGGACAAAGAAGAAATAACAGAAATTTAAGAAATAAATGATTGTATTAATGAAAAAAATACAAGTGGTAAATTGGTGTGAATGTCTCTTGTAGAAAGAAAGAGATAAGTAGAGTCATAAAAGTCATTGGTACATTAGGATAGAGAGAATGAATTGTGAATTACTGTGGCAACAGCCTTTCATGAGTGTCTTTGGAAATGGGAGGTTGCTGTTGACAGTGTTTTGAATCATGGCTGGTGTGCTATCCAACTGAATAAGAAGTCCCTTTGATGGGTTTTTATATCTTTTTCTTAGGCTCAGATTGGCTTCAATTTTTTTGTCTCTTTAGGTGGGAGTAGTTGTTATTGGTGAAAATTCTGGATTGTTTTTTCTTTGAGGATGTAGGTGAAATGGAAGCTATGTGCGAAGCTTCTGTGCAGTTAATAAAGTTTTTAGTTCAGCTTTGGATTTCAGAATATTCACATCTGACCATTGGTGGAAATTTGTATAGCATGATTATCACACTATTTAGCTCTAAATTGTAGCAAAAGAAGTGAAAATTGTGGGGTTTCATACATTGACACCCACACACACACACACACACACGCATGGTCACTCGGCGTCCACGTGATGACTGTGTTTCCCGCCTAAACGATGCCAATAAAAGCGGGGAATATCACGTGGTAGGCCAGTGAGGATTTCGTCCCGGGGCGAGAGCAGACATGTCTCCCTAACTCACACAAACACATGCGCACTAATTGCGGGTAGCAATTATGGCGCAAATTTCTTTTATTTTTCTTCTCCGACATTAACACTATGCACATTAACTTTCATTCAAACAGGACTTTACATAAAATAACTTCCTACACATAAATTTACAATTTTTCCAACCTTCGTCAGTAGAAATCCACAGACTGCTACATTCGCATGTAAGTCTCTCTCTCTCTCTACTCAACGCACACACAGACACAGAACTTTGTCTTCTGTCTGACTTTCTTCATCAAGGATTTGAACTTTGAACTCTTTACGATAATCTTAACGATTGTACAAACCTTTCTTTCAGCTAGAGAAAAAAACTTCATGCATCGTATTTTGTTTCTATGAACAGACGAAGGGGAATGACTCTTTCCTTTTCACTTTCTTATGCATGCTCTCTCAACCCCATGTAACCTTTGTCAATATATTGTTTTTCTGGTTACTTTCGCCTTTTTGTTCTTTCTTAAAACCTGCTTTAAACCATGACCTCGTGTTACGTCAAGTCGACTCGTTAAATCTAAATTAGTAAGTGGACCCACTGTCCACTACAAAAATGAATTGTGAGGAAAAACATATAACCGAAAACACAACAGAGTTGAGTTGAAACTTTATTCCCTTTTATGTTGATTCCCTGTCTTGATAATAAATTTACATACATGTTTAATTTGGTGTGTGTTAAATTTGACACAGTATAATATTCAATAGTAGTCAATCAAAGCGAGATTGTTCTTTTTGTTAATTCATACTAAAACTAATCTAACTGTTGCTAAAAGAAAAAATAAAATAAAATTTGTTCAGAAAAGGTTCACACTTGAATTTGGTATTAGAATTTACATTTTTTGATTTTTCAGACATATCTTTATTTAATAAAAGAAACTTTTGTGCTGAATAGCAATGAAATGAATTTCAAAAACACATTGGAAAATTAAAAGTAATTTTTAATAAAGAAATATTATTAACATAAGTTTAAAGTATAGATTTTTTGATTCTTCAGACATATCTTTATTTAATAAAAATCAACCAATAAAATCAAATAGCTACAAATCCATGCTCCCACCTCATTGACTTCCTTTCTTCTTCTTCACTGTGATTGATTTTTGATGCATTCAAAGGTAGGTGCATTAATCCATAGCCAGCACATCCGGGCTATTCCATCAACTGTTTTCTATCATAAATAAGCAGTATAGCCCGGCGTTGCTCGGGTGTAATGAGTGCTTTAAAACTAATCCATGTCCTGGAGCTCAGACAATTTGGACGTTGGCACGAAAAACTAAAAAGCAATAGTTGTTTCCAGTTAAAGCGAAACCATAGAATGAAAGAAAAATGAATGGATGTAAGTCAAATTTTGATTTCCTGGTATCGATATCAAATTTTCTGCACTATTGTAAGAACTTCAACCTTGAAACTTCTGAATATCGTTTCTTATGTCTTTGTCTATGAGTGTATCAAATTTGATTAAAATCAGACCACTCCTTCTATAACCCGATTTTTTCGATTATCGATTTTCGATATTTATCAGGAGTACCTCGACACAAAACCTAGCTAAGAACACTCGCAGACGCTTATAGTACAACTGTGTAAATTTTCAAGAAAATCAGTTCAGCCATTTCGGAGTCTATAGGTAATGGATACACAGACACACACACAGACAAAGTTCCATTTATTAGATAGATAGATTTAGATAGATGACTATGCATCTACCTTTGTTTTTCTTTATATCATCGAGCCAATGGCATCAGTAGGAACATACCCTCAGCCTTTTTAAGGCTAAATAAATTTCTTCTTCATAACTAATTTGTAGCAAAGAAATCTACCAGGTTAATGGTGAAGTGAAAATGAACTGTGAGGAAAAACATGGAACAGAAAATCAGAAAATAGAACAGGATAGTGAGTTGAGACATTATTCCTTTTATGTAATTAAATGTGGGTAATAAATTTGTGGTGATGCCAAGCAAAACTGATGGACTGGATGTTTGCGCTTTCATGACCAAAAAGCAAATGACCAAAAGTCGTTGCTGTGCCACCGGCTCCGTGCAGACGTTTCGATTGAAAACTAAAAATTAATCAAATATTAAATTTCCAGTTCATGAGCATACGCAAATTTTATTTATCAGCCAATGGGAAGCCCAGAATCAAATACTAGTGTGAAATCCCAAGTGATCTGCTGTGACCCAAAAAGAAGATATAAAAAGCGGATACAGAAAGCATTGACAGGCAGACCGACTCGAGGAGAAGAGAGTAATTAGTATCTCCCTTGACCAAGTCAAGTGGCTTACTACGCTTGCCTCCCTTACCTCTTTCCTTCTTCCCTGCCTCAAAAACGACTTACTGACCTTAGGAGCAAATACATCAAAGACATTTCTTACTTACTCACACGCTCCCAAATTCCTAAGCATTAATTCTCTTTCAGCTTTTTATTGCCATGAACATTTTAACCTCCGTTGGACCTATACTTCATGTATTACTTCAATTGTAAAAACATCAATTGATATGTGTTATATATAAAATGTTATTTTTCAACTCAATTTGCTTTTCTTGGTTCATAACTTTTCTTTATGACTTATAGTGGGCTTTCTACAACAAGGCCAAATTCCGTTAACTTGCAACAATATACAACTACTCTCCACTATAAACTGGAAAAGAATATATAACCCCACTATAAATTTACAAATGTTTTGTTTCTCTTTTAGCCCATTGCTCCCAGTGGAGAATAAGCTATTGTAGTGGAATATGGCTTTATACTCCAGACATTTTAATTTTATAGCTTAGGTGATTAACAACGAACACATGGACAAATAATGAATGAAGAAAATTTCGGATTATGGTAACAACAAAACAAATAATATTTATATTCATAACATATGCAAAATATGAAGTTTAAAATATATGCTAAGAGAGTAATTAGAGAAAGTAATTGTGATTTTAAAATTAATTTAATTGGAGGAGATAGACTACACTATCGTCCAGTTCACACTCCACCCATGTCTATTGAACAGGTGAAGAGGCTCATCCCTTGTTCCTTGTTTAGGATGTGGTCTCCGGCTTTCTCTTTTCCAAATCTTTTCACTCTTTTCTTTTTTTTCAATTGGAGTAGATAGACTACACTATCGCCCGGTTCACACTCAATCCACGTCTACTGAACAGGTGAAGAGGCTCATCCCTTGTTCCTTGTTTAGGATGTGGTCTCCGGCTTTCTCTTTTCCAATCTTTTCACTCTTTTCTTTTTTTTCAATTGGAGTAGATAGACTACACTATCGCCCGGTTCACACTCCACCCACGTCTATTGAACAGGTGAAGAGGCTCATCCCTTGTTCCTTGTTTATGATGTGGTCTCCGGCTTTCTCTTTTCCAATCTTTTCACTCTTTTCTTTTTTTTCAATTGGAGTAGATAGACTAAACTATCGTCCAGTTCACACTCCACCCATGTCTATTGAACAGGTGAAGAGGCTCATCCCTTGTTCCTTGTTTAGGATGTGGTCTCCGGCTTTCTCTTTTCCAATTTTTTCACTCTTTTCTTTTTTTTTCAATTGGAGTAGATAGACTAAACTATCGTCCAGTTCACACTCCACCCATGTCTATTGAACAGGTGAAGAGGCTCATCCCTTGTTCCCTGCTTAGGATGTGGTCTCCGGTTTTCTCTTTTCCAATCTTTTTCTCTTACGTAGCCCCCTGCACATCAGTGGTGTTATCGCCTTGCTCGGGGTGATATGTGTTAGGGCGCCGCTCCTATTTGACTACAAATGGACTGTTCCCATTGCTATATATAGCAATGGTGGATTCTCTACAGGGAGAGTCATAGAGAGTCACTTGAGAGTCTCTAATGAGTTACTGAAGAGTCAGTGTGAGTCAGTGAAGAGTTAGTCACACTTCCGGTGGCGTACCGGAAGTAATCACGTATACACACGTCTTACGACGGATTGGACTCTTGTATCTTTCTATTGTAAATATTACTAATCACTTCTGTACATACTAACCGTCTTTCCGCGGAATACAACTTATATTCTGATTCTGTTGTTGAGTTATTCATTTATACTTGGCGACATAACAATATGATTAAAAAAAAAATCCTTCATGAATTAATGTAAAAATTCTATCTTTTTTATGTTTGATAAAAAAGCAAGTACACAAAACAGTTTTATCAAAAAAGAGTTTCTTGTAAGTAAGTTCAAAGATTGAATATTTGTTCTTTTGAGTAAAGTAATGGATGTGCGTGGTGGTACAATGGATATCGGCTCGAAGCGAGAAATCGGGGAACCGAGTTCGAATTCCAGTTGAATTCCTTGCATTCACTTACGCGCAAATACCCTTGGGAAAGGTATTAATCCATCTCTTCCCTCCAGTTATGGGTTAAATAGCAGGGCAGATTGGGTTCTATAGCCTTCGTCAATAACCAATCTACCGCAGAAAGCAATGGCAACCTACTGTGGGATAACCTTCTGCCCAGTCAGTCATGTCTCTTTCGAGACATGATCGCCCAAAGCATGTATCGCACATGGCATTTAACTGATTGAATATAACTGTGTGAGTGAGTGAGTGAGTGAATATATTAATTGTACAAGTGAATTGCAATTTTGGTGATGTATTAAGAGTTACTTAACTTGGCAAAATTTGAAAGTTTGTAGTTGCACGGATTTCAGTGTAACTCATTTGATGTTTGAATTCTCACTAAGAATTAATACTGAGTGAGTGAATAAGTAATTGTGTGAATGAGAGTTGAAATTGAAATGAGTGAGAGAGAGAGTTGAAAAAAATCTCACTTGGATTCAGCTTTGGGCCACATGGCAAACAAAGTGGGCGATTGCGTTTCTGTCTGTTATCTGGCGACTTGCGTGGATGTCTGCATCCTGGCATGAAGTGAACGTTCTCTTTAAGTTTCTTCCTTAAATACTAAGTAGGTAGGCTCTGGAACACATTGTAAGTTTTGTCAGAATTTACATTTGAACATGTTCTCAGATGTGTTCTCATGTGCCTTCGATTTCTTGACCAATCAGTGAAGACTAATGTGAGCTTCAAATTTTCTTTTTTCAATGCAGCGTCTGTGTTAAGAAACACAAGTTATTGTTCTGAAGTAAGTTTTGTACTAATGTAAATTTTTTTTATCTGGACTCACAACATGTGTGATATGTAAATTGTTGTAACTGATTTTTTAATTAAATTCTGCAAGGCGGATTCCACATCATCAGTGAGCTTCAAATTTTCCTTTTTTAAATCCAGTGTCTGTGTTAAGAAACATGAGTTATCGTTCTGAAGTAAGTTTTGTACTAATGTAAATTATTTTTATCTAGACTCACAACTTGTGCGATATATAAATTGTTGTAACTGCTTTTTTAATTAAACTCTGCAAGGCGTATTCCACACCATCAATGATCTCTCGTCATTGCATTCTGTTCTGGACTGATTTGTCATTAATGCTTCTATAACTTGTCTTTTTCTTACAGGTAGGGGTGTTACAATAAAGAACAAATAGGAAACATTTATCTAACATATTTCACTTTGAGGTATGGAGAAAAAGAAGAAATAAATTTTGTTGTTTGATTTTCAACGGTTAACCATGTTTTATGTGCATTCAACTTGCTAAATAATCATTAGTATAATTGATGACATTCTGAATTCAAGGAGAGACGATGTCTGTTTGAATTTCCAAAAAGTTAATGGATTCCAAGCCTAACTGAAAAACTGTAAATATTGCTTTATGTATGCATGTAAGTGTATGATAATTCTAGTTTGTCTATGTGGGTTTCAGATGATAATGTATATTTATAAGAGTGTGTGTCTATGTCTAGTATACATTATGTTTATTTTCTTTATTTTAATGTTGATATGGGAATGTATTTACATACATATTATTTGTTTTAGATAAACATGTTAGATTCTTTCAGAATGGATTCAATAAAGGTTGATGATGTAATGGTTTTGACATGTGTTTATCTATCTAACTAGCCAGTTAAGTTATGTCAGCTGTGATTACTTGTCAATATTGCTATCAGGTTAGGTAAATTCATATTTTAATAGCAATATAGTCAATATGAGGCTTACTTTTATGAATGTATGTTTGCACATTTTTCAAATTTTTCAATATTGTATGTTGCTCTTTGAATTGTATTGAAATATATATATATATATATATATATATATATATATATATATATATATTTTTAACCATATCACCCCAAGCAAGGCGATAAAGCTACTGATGCGCAGGGGGCTACGTAAGAGTGAAAAGATTGGAAAAGAGAAAGCCGGAAACCACATCCTAAACAGGGAACAAGGGATGAGCCTCTTCACCTGTTCAATAGACGTGGGTGGAGTGTGAACCGGGTGATAGTTTAATCTACCTACTCCAATTGAAAAAAAAAAAAGAAAAAAGAAAAGTGTAAAAAGATTGGAAAAGAGAAAGCCCCGGAAACCACATCCTAAACAGGGAACAAGGGTATTTATGCCTTAAATTCTTTGATTGTTGTAACCCAAATCCTCCTGGCATCAGTTTTACTAATGCATTCTTTTTTTTCCCCGTATATCTAAAGCAATGACAGCTCGTGCAGGGTTCCCTATTTTTACTTGATATTTTTAATATTCAATATAACAAGTCCTTTTTTTCTCTAATTCTTTCTTTATAATTGTACATTATATAATTCTTAAGCTTAATATCAGTAGCTATTCCCTCGTTCATGAATAATCACAAAAATACTTGTATGGAACTACATGTTTTACAGTTCCAGTAATGAAATGTTTAGCTGTTATACACATGTACATATATTTTCTAAACATATACTGTTAAATATAAGAGACAATGAATGTATATTATATTTAATCATGAGCCATTCTAAACGTCATATTTTGGCTTTAATTTCAGTTGAAAATAAAGACAAAAATTCTCCAACATTTGGATAATTTTTTATTAATTTGGTTCTAAGCTTTTGGCCATCTTCAGAGAGGTTATTAAGACGGTAACGCAATAACATCCACCCTCAGTGACGATTTTATTTTGTGTTGACATAAAACTTTGCTAGGCAACGGCAATAGTTACCAAAAATAACAAACGCAGTTCGCAAATTTGCAATGCGGTTCTATGACCTCACACCGCGTGATAGCGTGAAATGACAACAGGACCATGTATTCAAAATCAATGTAATGTGTTATGTACATATATCCAAGGAAAGAAACTGAACACTGTTGTCCTCTTGTAAGGAATTGTTTATTTTTTTGACTCGGTCTGTGTTATGCTTTAGAAACATGTACCATATTCTTGAAAGTGTTAAACTGCAGATGACTATTATGCTTTCGGCTATTCTATCTAATTCATTATTTTTTTCTAAGTTGTTTTATTGTATAGAAAATTTAAATAATTTAAGCATAACCTTCTTGAATAAAAAAAAGAAATAAGTTCTGTGATAGTAAGTGAACTTCGACAGGTTATGTTTTCACAGTTGTCTTCCCATGAAAAAGTTACAGTGAAGAAAAGAGATTGGTCAACATCTAATATTCAAGTAACTCAGTCAGGAATAAACAACACATATTTGTAGCTTTAATTCTGAATGTTACCAATGAAAAAGTTGGGTTTGCGTCTGTGAAGTGAAAAATGCAACATTTTGCTTCCCGTGTTTGCTACTTGGAGGTGATGTAACATGGACAAAAGATGGTTTTATAAACATAAACAAAACGAAAGAAAAAGCTGAAAAACATGAGAAGTCAAAGAAGCATATTGAAAATGTGGTTTTCACTTTTAGGAAATGTAAATGTTAAGGAAAAACTTAGTATAGAGATTTTCAATCAATGAGCATAACACGAAAGTTAAAAAGAACCTTGAAATTTTATCTCAATAGACTGTATTTTATTTTGTGGAAACTTTGAAACACCCTTACATTGAAATGATGAAAAGATGTTACAATAAATTCAGGATTAAGAGGATTAATAAATTTTGCATCTAAATTAGATCCAGATTTGAAGAACCACTTAGAAAACAGTACGGCTTTCAAAGATGCTTCTAAGATCATTCAGAATAAAATACTTGATTGCCTGCTACAATGAAGCTTCCCTAATTTCTATTGTTATCTTCTTATGGCATATTCATGAGAAGATAACAACAGAAATTAGAGAAGCTTCATTTTCTGTTATCAAGGCTGATAACATAACAGATGTTTGAGGACACACCCAAATGGACACTGTTCTTCGGTAAGTGTTGAATGAAGATGTATTTTAGGGTTTTTTTGGTTTTTTTTATTCTTTATTCCAGAAAATCAAACCATAGATAGCATAACAGTTCATATATATTCTAGAACAATTAGACATAATCCTTCAAAGAAATAGACAGAAACTAATAGCTCAGACATCTTATGGTGCAAATGTCATAAACGGCAAAAAGGAGTGCAAGCAAATTTAGAAGCAGTTAATAGTAGTGCACACTTCTTTTGCTGTTATGCACATCAACTTAATTTAATAATGGGTCCTGGGTATGACGATAAACTGCATCCGGTAGCAAGGCCTCTAATTGGGAGGTTGTGAGGAGCATGGAACCACCTCTTAATTGTTGTTGTTCCCAGGCCCACCCTGATCTGGAGTGGTAGCACTTGTTAGGGTCACAGCTATGGGCAAATAGTTACCCCCCCTCACAAACTGGGGTCAAAACACTATGAAAGACTTTTATAGAAATATATACATAAAAATAGACTTTTATAGAAAAATATACATTTTTGAAAGAAAAATATTACCAACAACACTTTTCTGAAGGAAAAAATTATTACCAGTGATGTGAAGTGAAGTTTAGCACTCATCATTCATTAAGCTTGTCATGGGTTGATAGATCTGTCATAGTAGTGAAGCATTTGTTGTTGAATGAGGCATGCTAAAGGAAGGATTATGGCAGTAGCATTATATTTTTAAAAAAGGTTTGGCTGTGCCTGTTAGAGAATCAAAATGCCTGTTTTAGTTTTGGTATATTGACAGGAGTTTGGGTTAGCCATGTGGCATTTCAGAGTCTCTCACTCACAACCAGAAATACATTTTTGAATACAAAACTAGAAAACATCTTCAGTTTTCTAAAATAAAAAAAAATTTAATCAAGATCTGACTCAATCAACCTCCTCATTATAATCAAACATTAAAAAAAAATACCTTAAAACCCTACCTTTTTGGCATTGAATTGTGATGATACTGACCGAGCAAAAGTGATGGACCGGATGTTTGCACTCTCACGACAAAAAAGCAAATGACCAAAAGCCGTTGGTGTGCAGCCGGATTTATGCAGATATTCTGGTTGAAAACTAAAAATTAATTGAATATTAAATTTCCAGTTCACGAGCCTATGTGAATTTTATTTATCGGCCAATGGGAAACCCAGAATCAAATACAGATATGAATTCCCAAATGATCTGCTGCAATCCAAAAAGAAGATATAAAATGCCGATACAGAAAGCATCACCAGACAGACAGTCCCACACAGACTGACTCGAGAGAGAGGAGTGTAATCAGTATCCCCTTTGACCTACGTCAAGCGGCTTACTATCCTAGCCTCCCTTCCCTCTCATCTTATCTTTCGCTGTCTCAAAACTACTTACTGACCTAAGGAGCGAATACATCAAAGACATTTCCTTCCGGCCAATGCACCCACAATTTAAGTATTGAATTCTTGTCAGCCTGCTGTTGCCACTATAAAATAACCCACAAAGGTTGATATGCCGTTAAACAAAACTCAAAATTAAATTAAATTAAATTAATAATGAGAAATGCAGCGAGTATTATACAGAATGCAAGAATATTTTTCTCTATCATTTTGGCTATTCCAACATTCTTCTAAAGATTACCACCATGTGTATCCATTCTGAAGAAGTGCATGGATATCAGCATTTTGTGTCCATCTTTAAGATATGGAATGTGAACAGAGTTGATGAAAATTTACAGCCTTTAAAAAGCTGCCTGACTGAAATTCAGTAAACATCATATGTAGATCAAGCAATTGCGGAAGCAACAGGAATTTTACAAAAACTGAATGATGATAATTTCACGTTTTGGTTCGAGCTTTTTCATCAGATTATGCCTTGTTGAATTAATTTACAACCAAATACAATCTCAAGAAATTAGAGTGTTTAATGTCAATGAATATATCACAGATTTAAAATATTTTAGAAATAAGAAACTCAAGTACTGTGAGAATCATTCAAAGGCATTCATGGTAGAAGGAAAGGAAGTGTTTGACTACATATGTTTTGATATAATGGACAGATATTCTTCTACTAAACACTTAATAGCTGCTAAATTGTTCAACATGGAAAGCTTCACTAGTTTTAAGAATGAACTACCTACAGAAGAGATAGTACTGACCACTGAAGCATATCCCATGATTGAAATAGATAAGCTTGAAACTGAACTAAAAATATTCTATTCTAGATCCAATATGCATGAATATCGCAATAGAAACGAATAGAAATGAAGAAAAGAGTGCTAGACTGCTATGGGATGTCAGTTCTTCAATACGGCTGTGAATGCTGGACAATATCATCGAAAATGAGGACAAAACTGGAAGCGGCCGAAATGTGGTTCTACAGAAGGATGCTACGGATATCGTGGACTGAGCATACAAGCAACGACAAGGTGTTAGAAAGAATGGCAACAAAAAGGAAATTGATGCTGAGCATCAGGAAGAGACAACTGAAGTTCCTGGGACATGCAATGAGGAAGGAGAGCCTGGAGAACCTGATACTGACTGGACAGATAGAAGGAAGGAGAGACAGAGGAAGGCAGCGGATAACATATTTGCAGGGTCTGATCAGGTGGATGACGGAACGAGGGTTGCCAGGAGCAACAGGAGCAAACATACTAAGAGCCACAAGGGATAGGGAGATGTGGAGAGCCATGATCGCCTACGTTCTGAAGGGACAGGGCACATAGAAGAAGAAGAAATAATCAAGATGGAGTTCTTAGTGAAGTTATGAAACTGATAAAATTCCTCTTGACAATTCCCATGACTACATCAGAGCCAGAATGCTGCTTTTCAACAATAAAAAGAATAAAAACTTTCACCACAAATTCTGAAAGATTAAATGCACTTTCAATGGAGAAAAATTTTCTCAGCAGTCACCCAGAGATCAAGGAGAAAATCATTAACCTTTTCATTCAAAGTAAAATAAGAATGGATTTCATTTTTTAAATGAATGGATCAAACCTGAACTGTAACCAGTGGTAATTGCGGAACTCTGAAAGTGCGTGTGAGGATGTGTGTTTGGGGGAGATTTTCCTGAGGAGCGGGGGGCAACTCAAGCAGCATAATTATTGACCAATTCTTCCGCACGGCCATAAATCACTGACTGCCTATGTATCTACATATCAAGTTGAGGACATTATTAGCATCTTCCTTCAGATACAAAAATATGACTATTAAGTCTCTTTATCTCACTAACAACATGTCTGTTTCTATCTATCTGGTTTTTATTTTGTTTTCTTTCAAATTGATCTCTGTATGTATCTATAAAAAGCTAAATGAAAAAGAAAACAGGGAAAAGTGCTGAAAATCAAATTTTATAAAAATCAGAGACTGATCAGTTTCATAAATTTTTGAAGCTTATAAAAGTGTGAGGGGACCAATCGAGGGGCTAGCCAAAATTCGGGTTGTGTGTGGGTGCTTGGGCCCTTCTGAACTCCCCCCACGTAGAATCTCTACTGACTGTAATAATTTAAAGTAAAAAATAATTTTTCTGTTTAGAATTTTTTCAAGTCTATGCATAAATTTTATTTCTTATGTATTTATTTTGTTTTACACAATATTAAAACAATAAAAATTTTCTGAAGAAGCACACCTACTAATTTTAGTCATGAGCCGCCACTGATCTAAACAATAAAATGAATATAGCTATAATTTTGGAAAGTAAAAATTTCACTGAAATATATTGGAATCTGATACTAACAGGCCAGATAGAAGGAAAAAGAGGCAGGGGAAAGCAATGGATAACATATTTGAAGGACCTAATCAGGTAGATGACGGAACGAGGATTTCATGGTGTAACAGGAGAAGGCGTGCTCAGAGCCACCAGTGATAGGGAAACGTGGAAAGCCATGATCGCCTACGTCCCGAAATGACAGGGCACATAGAAGAAGAAGAATATTGGAAAATTAAAGTTTTCATCTGTATTTTCTGTAACGATAGCGCATTCTTCTTGTAACCACGATAGTTCGTGAGTGTGGGTTTTTTAAAGTTAAGTCTGGCACAATGCTACAAGTGTAGAGGAGCACTTGTTGAGGATGGTTTGCAAAACTAAATATGCTAAGAAGTACCTACTTGAATTGTCAATCTCAGAGAACCTGTTGCAAGGGAGAGAAGAATGGCTTCACGCCAGTTCATAGACGGAAGTGCGCATGCGTGGTAACCAACATCACAGGAAACGTCAACAAAAACTTTGTGCGGCCATTATCTATCTACTTACTACACTTTCGGAAAACATGAGACCAATTTGCGCTTGGGAATCAGTTACCGATGATAGGTAATTTATTTTGTTTTAAGCAAATTAACTGAAGAAAGTAACGATGAATTTGCGCTTATTTTAATAAAATCCTCGTCCACAGCGGAGACAAACTTTGTCTTTGTTTAACTTTTTTAAATTCGAATTTTGACTTGACATAGGTTTAAAAATTAAAACTGAATTGTCAATGTCATTTATCTATTTATGAATGGAGAAGGATGAAAATGATTTAATATAAAGACAATCTGTTTATATTGAAATTAAAATGTTACTTTTTTAATAAGTTTCTTATACATAGAAAAATAATTTAAAAACTTGAGTTTTCAATGAAATATGAAAACTTTTTTTTTTTTAACTAAGAAAAAAAAAGGGCATTGTGCATAACAGTGACAAAGAAAAAACATTTTCATTAAGTTTGGACCCCCTCCCCACACACACACAAAGAAATCACCGTTGTAATAACTTTTATAAATAACTGGGGGTTGTTCAAACAAAACAAATATTTTTTTAACTTTAAAATTAAGTACACAGTTTTTAAACTGTGTCTTAATCACTCAATGCAAAAGAGATTTTTGGTACTCGTAGAACAAGTGTCAAAAAAGTGCCCGAAAAAATAAAACCAATAAAAATTAGATATTGATATTTTTACCTACTTTGTGGAACTTAAAACTGTTTCTGCTTTCAAAACACTAATTTTTCTAAAAATCTTTTAAACTCGCCTATTATTCTGAGCCCGCTTTGGTATTCGAATATTTGAAATAAAACGAAAAATAACTTTAAAATGCAATTTATTTCATCTGTTTGGAATGCCGATTGAAATTCTGGCTTTCATAGTTGCTGAACTGAACTGTGTTAGTAAGTTGTCAATAAAAATGTATAATCCATTTTTGTTTTCAAACAGTTGTCACTTTCCCGAAAATCAGCTCCCAGTAGTAAAATAATAAATGCAATAACAAACACGATGACATTAAGCTTTTAATTGCTTTTATAAATAATATGTATAGGAACATTATTGTTTCAAGAAAAAATATTTTTGCAATAAATAATGGATTTTTACAAGATTTTTTTCATTTTTTCTTTCTTAAATTATAATAATTTATAGTTTTAAATATCTTTTAAAAATTCTTCAAAACTTTGTGTTCGGTATTTAAATGAAGACTAAGCGAAAATTGAAGAAAGGCTTAAATGCAAATTGCAAATCATCACGCTCTAAGATTTTTAGGCGGACCTGTAATGTTTTCGCTTTTCATTTTTTAAAAAAATACTTTTTTCAGTGCATTCTTATCGATTAGACCCTAAACTTTCAGATTAGCAAAAAAATTTTGGAAAAAATTCAATATTTAAAGGTTTTTAGAGGGTGCTCAGTTTCTCATACAACGTTCTAGTAAATCGACTCTCCATATTGAAAACACTCGCAAAAAATTTACAGGGTGGGGGTGTCGGTCGTACAGGTCTGCCAATTTTAAAAATATTTTTATTGTTTTTTTTTTTTTGTATACAGACTGTACCCATTTTGAAAGTATTGGTGACCATACACGACATTATCAGAAACTACGATCAATGACTATAATAAATTTAATGTCAAAATTCCTAAAATTAGAATTTAGATGACAGAGAATATTTCAACATTTGTAAGATTACTGAGTACTTAAAAATTATATTAAAAAAAGCGTTCATCCATCATTTTCTTAAATTATGTTTTAACAGATAAAGTCTACGTAGACAGTAATAAACATGAAAATAGCATTTCAGGGATTGGTAAGTGCTTGTCAGGTGTTGAAAGATAGTTAAAATCACTATTAATGTGTGTTTTATTTTTAAATTTCGTTTTCTTGCTTCTTTTTAAACTTAATGTTTGTTTCAAATCAGAGTAATTAATCAGGTAATATTCCTCAAGTTTCAGGAAAGTATGTTTTATTTTCTACTTGAAAATACACTGCAGAGTATTTTGATTAATGAAAATAGTAGATTTATTCCTTTAGCTTTCAAATAAAACTAAAGTAAAAGCTTCAAAAAAGCATTTCTATTTATCAAAATTTGTTTTAAAATTTAGATATCATGAATTATCGCGAAAAAGTGTTAGTACCTACGATAATACAGTTTAGTAAAATGATGCTTTTATCGAAATATATGCATACATATACTAATAAATAAAAATAGCCAGGGGTGGATTTATAGGCTATCGGCTATTCCACTTGTGAGATCCTTTCAAATTCCCTATTCTTACAAGTAGAGGAAGAACATGTTAATTTTGTTGAGTAAAGCCGAGTATCATGACTGGGGTTTACTGAAGGGTTGTTTAGAGTCTCTATAATGCATTGTGATAGCATTTGTATAAAGGCCTATGACAGTGCCAAAAATATTACATCTTTCATCCTGCAAAGCCTATAGGGAAATTCGGCACTGAAAATAGCTGATGTATAAAAAATATATCTATGTATTTGATATATTATTTCATTATTTAAGACAAGAGTTATCTCTCTTGCACTAACTAGTTTCTGGTTATATCAATGGCGGGCTGTTCCAAGATTTATTTGAAACCAAACTGAAAATGCTGACTTTGTAAACGAACAATAATAATTAAATACACACACACACACACACACACATATATATATATATATATCTATATTAACAATAACCCATCAATACAGACATAGGTTGATTGTGAACTCATGGATCTTGTTGATGGCTACATCAGTGCTACATATGGCCTTGAATTCAGAGTTATCCTTGACTAAGGTGCTCAGTCTTTCCTGTTATTTGACCTAGAACTGAATGTGGGAAGAAGAAATAGATTTGTATTTTACCCAAGGGTATTTGCATGAAAGTGAATGTAACGAACCTGTCTAGAATTTGAATTTGGCTCACCAAGTACTAATTCTGAGCCACTAACCATTACATTAAGTGGTTAATGTTGAACATGAACAGAATCAAATTAGGAAATTGTTTCTTCTTTTTGTGTTCAGATTTAAAGAAATCAGTAAGAATTTGATGGAATGCCTTTGATTTAATATCAAGAATAAAATGAAAGAATAGAAATTGACTTAGTAATATTCTACAGTTCAGAATTGACATTAAATGCTGGCATAGTTAATAATGAGCTCCATAGAGCATTCTTTCAAGGCTTCTTTCAAAGCTAATGGAAGCCTTGAAGGCCTTCTGGAAATTCATATTTGCCATTTGTTTATTTCTTATTTCCATTTGCTTATTAATAATATGAATTTTTACAAAGATACAAATTTTGTGTAATTTTTTTATTTATAGCTAATGCTGCAATCAAGGAATGGTAGATAGCGGCTTGGATTGAGGAGTTAGAGAGCTGAGTTAAAATTCGAGTCAAACCCATTACATTTACTTATGTGCTAATACTTTTGGGAAAGCTATGAATCCATCTCTTCTCCCTCTCCATCTCTTGGTAAATAGTAGGACAGAATGGGTTCTATATCTGGTCTAGGAAAAGGAAAACTTTGAATTCAAACGAGTCTGAAGAGGGTTGTACTCTGTCAGGCTGTTGTGCCCAAAGTAGCACCACTTCTACTGCAGTTGCAGTACATGTGGTACCTCTATGACTTTAATGAGTCATGAGATAAAAAAAATGCTACAATTTAATTCTTGAAACACATTTAATTTTCTTTTCCTACACACCACTGATGACGATTCAGATGAGTTTATTTCTTCACTTATTTCTCTTCATATAGTTTATATAGTTTTTTTTTTGTGTTTTCTATTTATCTACATGCTTTTCTCTTTATATTTTCCTATTTAGTCAATAAAAGAAAATTCTTTTTCGTTATTCTTTCAGCATCTTGGATATTTGTTTCAAGCCAGATGGCAGTCAGATTGTTGTTGCGTCAGGCAACCGAGTTCTTGTCTACAGCACCTTGGATGGGTCCCTTATCCAGCCACTGAAAGGCCATAAAGATACAGTATACTGTGTGTGCTATGCCAAAGATGGGAAAAGATTTGCTTCAGGTTCTGCAGATAAATGTGTTATTATTTGGACTCAAAAACTAGAAGGAATTTTAAAGTATAAGTGAGTTTCATTTTTTTCTAATTCTAGCAGGCATTTTAAAAAGAATAAAGGAAAATCTACGATCTGTGTATTCTGGTCTAACTAGTTCTAAGATTTTGCCATTATCTGTGTTAGTCAAATGGGTTGGTTGGTTGGTTGTTTTGTTTTTATGACAAATCAACCTCGGCGGGTCATTTATTGCCAACTAAACTTTATTGATTTATTGCTGGTAATACCTTTTTTCTTTCAACAATTGTTGTTTATATAAATTTTTGTGTCTAGTAATACATTTTTCTTTTTTTGAGTATCAAGATTCATTGGGATTTGTTTGGGTCCCCAAGTCCTATCCTTGTTATTTAACCCATAACTGGAAGGAAGGGACTGATTAATATCTTTCCCAAGGGTACCAGTGCTTAAGTGAATGCAGGGTATTCAACTGGAATTTGGACTCGGCTCACTGATTTCTCTTTCCGAGCTGATATCAACTGCACCATAACACACATCTGTCACTATACGCTTACAGCACCTGGTATTCCCAAGCAGTCACCCATCTAAGTACTGACCAGGCTCAACATTGCTTAACTTCAGTGATCGAGTGAGAAACGGTGTATTCAACATGATAGGCCGTAAGCCAGTCAGATGGGGTTTTACGCCCAAATTTTTAAAGTACTCGTAATTCCTAGTTGACAACTTGTTTGTTTTGCTCCCTCCCATTATTGACTCAGTGAGGGTATGTAGCATGCTGTGTGGTGCAGTTGTAGCTCAGTTATTGAGGGAAAAAGATGCCAGGAGACTATCCATTTTCAGAAATCCAAGGTGACCAACAAAGGATTAAAGAGAACTTGTTCCAAGAGAAAGTGTTGTTTTTTTTGTTCTTCTTCGATTTAGTAATTCAACAACAGTTATCTTTATCAAATTTTTTTTACTAATGTTCAACCTATGCAAGTACCAAGGGCCACTCAAGATAGTTTTTTACTGAAGGGGGTTGTTGCATGAGCAGTGAGAGTATTAGGTAAGAGGTACAGTTCCTAAGAATATTTAGGAAAGATAATTGCTAACACTAGACTTGAAGAGGTTGTGATTCTAGAAGGAAAGCATCTTCTTAGGAGTCAGTTCCATAAAGTAGCAGTCTATGGGGAAAAATCTGTTTTGAGTGGAACTTCCTTTTTACTAACAGAATATGGGGGAATGAGAGTGGTTCATGTTAGTGTATATTTCATCGCAGATCTTTGCAGTGAGGGTTACAGTTGGTGAAACTAGGGAATGTAGTTCGTCAGAACATTTTCCATGGAAATCCTGAACTGATGGGACTAAGGAATCTAGCTCAGCTGAACATTTTCCATGGAAATCCTGAACTGATGGGACTAAGGAATCTAGCTCAGCTGAACATTTTCCATGGAAATAGCAAGAGAGTAGTGAGATGCTTACCTGTAAAGGTCTGAACTGATGGAACTAAGAAATCTAGCTCGGCTGAACATTTTGTGAGGAGCATGGAACCACCTCTTAATTGCTGTTGTTCCCAGGTCCACCCTGACCCAGATTGGTATCACCTGTTAGGGTCCCAGCTATGGGCAAATAGTTAACCCCCAAACTGGGGTCAAAACATTATGAAAGTATAAAAATAGACTTTAATAGAAATATATACATAAAAATGGACTTAAAAAAAAAAAATACATTTTTGAAGGAAAAGTATTACCAACAATACATTTTTTAAGGAAAAAAAATTGCCATAATACATTTTTGTAAATTCTTACAATCTAAAAATATTTTCTGGTTTTAAATAACCTATGAAGAGGTGATAAGTTGTATAAAATGAATTAATCAAAATATTAAAGTTCTGTTCCTTGTGTGGGATTTGGATCAAAGTAAAATACATTACACAATTTCCATCTGTTAACAATGAACTACTTTATTTCGTATTTTACATATGATACTTTTTCATCTCTGTCAGCTTTTCTATGTATGTGTAGATATGTGTGAGTGTGGAGTTATCTTGTTTGCATTCACATGAACTTAATACTGCTACCCCTGATTTTATATCTCATTTAAATTAGTCAGGATCCTGGGTATGACAGTAAACTGCATCCGGCAGCAAGGCTTTTGATTGGGAGGTTGTGAGGAGCATGGAACCACTACTTAATTGCTGTTGTTCCCAGGTCCACCCAACTATGTGCAAATAGTTAACCCCCAAACTACGGTCAAAACACTATGAAAGTATAAAATTATAATTATAAAAATATGTACATAAAAATAGACTTTTACAGAAAAATATACACTTTTGAAGGAAAAGAAAATTACTTTTTGGGTAAAATGTATTTGAAAATTTAGCCAACCAAAAGTACTGAAAGAAACCATGTATTTATTTTATTGAACTTCATAAAGTTAAATATTTGAACATTTTCTCTGGTTTCAATAAGTTTTGATGTCATTATTTTATTTGAAAGTCAAAATCTAGATACCTCTATGCTCCTTTTAATCTCTCATTGATTATTTTTTTTGTAACTTACTAACAGGCATCCATTCACTGCATCTACATCTGATATTTTTCATTCTAGCTAACAAATTAAGTGTTGAAAATAAACTTCTCAAAATAGCAATTTTAATTATTGTTTCAACAATTGAACTTTAAATCCGACGTTCTGCTAAATACATATACTACCTTTTAATGTCATCTATCAGTAACAGTGTGTTTTGGTGCAGTAGATATTGGCTCAGAACGAGAAGTCAGAGAGCCGAGTTCGAATTCCATTTGAATTCATTGAATTCACTTATGTGCAAATAACCTTAAGAAAGGTATTAATCCGTCTCTTCTACCCCCAGCTCTGGGTTAAATAGCAGGACAGAGTGGGTTTTTTAGTCTTGGTTGGCAACCAGTCTACAGCAGAAAGTAATGGCAACCTACTGCGGGAAAATCTTCTGCCCAGTCAGATCACCCAAGTGTGTATCACGTATGATACTTAATTAACTGATCAGTAACAGTGTTTTTTTTTTTAACTTCTTGATACTATTTGAAGTAGTCTCATGATGCACTAAAATGTCAGGCTGTTCAAACTCTGCATACATTCGGTTAGTTTTCTTCTGCTATTGTGTGCCACGTCTCTTCAGGATGTGGGTAATATTTGTATCAGCACTTATGGCGCAAATAACAAGCAGTACAGCATGCTGTTTCCAAACTTCTGGTGGAGAGAATTGTGTCATGAGGTTTTTTTTTTTTTTATCAGAGATGGTGCCCAACTAACTCTATTATACTTTGCAGGTGACAAAATCAAAAACAAACAGCACATATGCTCAAAACTAAAAAATATAAAATGGCAAAAAATTTACCCATCGCGCCATATATATATATATATATATATATATATAAAACGAAGATTAATGAAACTTGGTTATAAACAAACGACAATTTGAAATGATTTGTTTGAACATTATTTTTTATCAAAACTCGTATTTAAGTAGATATTCTGTTTTTAATTAAACAGTATTATATATTTACATCTACTGGTTTGATTATTTACGATAAATTTTTATTATGAAAATGTGAAAATCCTGCCAAGTGACACACATTTTTGTAATAAAAATTTATCATAAATAATCAGACTAGTAGATGTAAATATATAATTCTGTTTAATTAAAAACAGAATATCTACTTAAATATGAGTATCGATTTAAAATAAATTTCAAACAAATCATTTCATATATATATATATATATATATATATATATATATAATCTAATGAGTACTTATTTTATATATATATATATATAATCTAATGAGTACTTATTTTATATATATATATATATACTCTTATGAGTACTTATTTTATATATATATATATATATAATCTAATGAGTACTTATTTTATATATATATATATATATATATATATATATTTATTTTCAAAATTGGTATTCATCTTCATTGATGACATATATCTAGATTTTGTCCTGCTTTCCATCCAGTATCTATGGCTTTTGATAGAATAGGCATATGATGTAGGTTGACCTGCAGTTTTTACCAAAATTGATATCATTTGTTATATCTACTTGTGCTGGTTATATCTAGTATATCTAAAATATTATATTGTCTTTTGTAGTATAACTAAGAGAACTGTATTCGTGGATTATCTTCAATTATCAACACTGATATATTATGTAAGGAATATGTATTTTATGCTCACTGAAGAATATACTAGTTCCAAACTGAAATGAATATATTCTGCATTTATAACAAAAATTGAACAGTTTCTTGCCAGGATCAGATAGAAAGCATTCTTTTTCCTAAAAAAATACGCAAGAGTTAAAAAGGCAAAAAAAAGACGTAATTTCAATTTTAGAACCAGGAGTTATCCCCCTGCAATCAATGAATTAATTAAATTTGAAAAAGATATGGTTTCCATATTATATTAGACAAAATAAAATTTTTAAAAATCAAGAACTTCCAAAAATTATCAAACACTGAAGTAAATAAAAAAAACAAAAAAAAAACACAAAATTATTAAAGGAGACAATTTTAACAACATTTATAAAATAAACCCAAAGGTATACAAAAAAAAAAACTAAAAAGATTAATGAGGAAATCATCAAATCTTACAAAAAAATTCTAGATTCCTATTTTGAAAATATTAACAAGGAAGCTAAAATTTTTGCAGATAAACTGGATTTAAGTCAAAAATACAAATTTTAACCGGTAGACAAGCTTTCCTACCAATCAAAGATCACAAAGAAAGTTTTTCCAATAACCCCTCATACCAGCTTATAAATCAAACAAAAACAGAACTGGGAAAAAAATAAGCCATCAAATATTAAAAAATATTCATGACTTACTGAGAATTACTACTCAAGCCAACCAGTAGAAAAACATTTCCTGCATTTCCTGGTTTCAAAAAATCCAAAATAAAAATAAATATACATTCATAAAATATGACATAAAAAACTTTTAACCATCAATTTCTGAAAAAGGTTTAATAGAGGAGTTTAATTTTGAAGAATGGTAGATAGACATACCATCTGAACATATAGATATAATTCTGCAAATCCATACTTTTCCACAATGGTAAAACATGGATTAAAAAATCAAGTAACGGCACTTTTGATGTACCACAAGGCTTCTATGACAGCTGAAATTTCAGAATTGATGGGTATATACATTTTAAATAAAATCAATGAAATAATCCACATAGACAACCATGGATTATACAGAGATGCCAGATTAATGATAGCACTAAGCAACAAAAGAGACAATGATAAAATAAGGAAAACACTTTACAAACTCTTCAAACAACTAGCTTGAAATAATAGTTGAAACAAATAGAAAAGTAATTGAAAATAATTAGATGTAGAATTAAATTTAGAAACTTGCAATGTCTCTCCCTATATCAAAGTAAGCACAAGTTTGAAATGCATAAATCTAACCATCCCAAAAGCATAAGCAAGCACACTCATAAAGGAACAGAGCACAGGCTATTAAAGAATTCATCAAACAAAACAATATATGAGGAAAGAAAAAAAATAAGCTATCAAGATTCATAAAGAAAATCTGGTCATAAGAACATTTTAGAATACAATCTCCAACCAAACAGACAAATAAAAACAATGATATAAAACGAAACAGTATTAACCCACTATTTAACTTGGAAGTAAAAACCAAAATAGGACAAATATTTTTTAAACTGATCAATAAACACTTTCCAAAAATCTCAGAATTAAACAAAATTTTCAATAGGAATACAATCAAACTGAGTTACAGCTGTACTAGAAGTTTAGAAAATTTCATAAAGAAACAAAATTCCAGAAACCTAAATAGCAATGTACAAAAACAGAATCATTAATAAGGAATGTAACTGTAGTAACAAAAATAAATGCCTGCTTCAAGGACTTTGTAATACCAAAGAAGTCATTTACAGAGCAAAAGTACATGACTCAAGTGGTCAAAGCAAAATGTATTTTGAGACCAACCAAAGATACATTTAAGACTTGATGGTTTAACCACAAGTCTACATTTAAACTAGAAAACTTAAAAAATTGTACAAAATTGGCTAGCCATGTGTGAAAATTGAAATTAAAATATGGAAAAGACCCAGACATAACATGAAGTATAATAAAAACAGCGAAGCCGTACAATGGTGGCAAAATATGTAGGCTGTGCCAGGAAGAAAAGTTAGCTATTATGTTATTCTCAAACAAAAATGAATTACTAAATGAAAAAATGGAAATTATGACCAAGTGTGATAATACCAACAAATACCTATTAGGATCAGACAATCATGGATAAAAATGTTATAACTTAACTTAATTTTGAAAATTGCGCATTCATAAAAAATCATTGTTACATGAGTGTTCTTAAAAATAACAGTAAAATCAGTTACTGTAAATTGCCTGAAGACACTGAAAAGGTAGAAAGCTGGGTTGCGTAATAACTCATTTACAAATAAAATATATATAATTTTCAGGGTGCATATAAAAAAGTATATTTAGCTAGCAAGAATTCATTTCTTTCTATTTTAAATTTGTTTTAACTGACCTACATACTGAGGTTCTAGGTGCTTGGAATTTGTTAATTCTATATTTTGAATTTTTTAATGATAAATTCAAGTTAGGTCTCTTTACTATTCTCATTCCAATTCCAGACCATTTTTTTTAGTTTTTGGAAAGATCTTTTTGAAGTCCTACTCCTTGGAATATTTGGCATAGAATATTGCTTTGTAGCCCATATATTGCTTTGTTTGTAAGCTACTGGCAGAGGCAGATTTAGCCTCAGCCTGTGCTTTGACATGTCCACTTTCACTATAATAGAACCAATTGAGATATCTCTGGAAATGTGAGGAACTTCAGGAGTACCATTTTGTTTATGTTGTGGAATTCTTTTTTATGAAATGTGTGCAAAGAAGAAACTTTTCCTTGGTTAATTATATGTTTGTAAAAGGTGTTTGATATCTGTGAGGACATTCATTTACATATTAATATGTGTGTCTGTAGGTGGATGTTATGTCTTTAACATGACAAAATAAAACGGTAATGGAAAAATAATACACTCACCAAGTATTGGAAATAACTAGAGAATTTATTATTGTAGAAACATGAGTACAGCGAACATTTGTGGATGTCGAATAAGGATGGGGTTTTAGAGAGCCTGGAAAAGTTCTGCATGCCATGTTGCTCGCTTCTACCGGAAGATCCTTCTTTCTGTCTCCCAGCATGCACCTATTAGCTGAGGAACGAACTCCCTTGCATAGTCCAGGGGAGATAACTTTTGGCCCTTTTTATGGTGGTCCTAATACCCCCCCCCCCTTTTTACAAGAAGACAATTAGCTGTAACGAGCATGCTTGGGGTGAATTTGTAGGTGCTTCACTTTAGTTCTATTCCGCTTTGGCCGGTTCTTTCTAGGTTCTGCAATGCTGTTGTTTATATTTGTCTGTTCGACAAGTGGTATAACCAGTAGTTCAAATGTGTCCACTAGTAAGTCCAGTGGAATGTCCGACGTGTTGTTTGTCATAGTGTTGTTGGTGTACCTAGGACGCAGTTGGTTTTTGTGTCGTGCCCAGAGTTGATCTCCAATTTGTACACTATAGACAAATTGCCCTTTTTTCTTGTGGATGGTACCTGGTGTCAATTTTGGTTGCCTAGGCCTGTAACTCCTCACAAACACTGGTGTACCTACTGATAGTGGTCGATCTGAACTCTGGCAATTCTCTGTTTCTGTTGTTCCTTTTGGCATAAGGCATCCAGTGTGGTACAGAGTTTTTGCTCCATAAGTGCCTCTGCTGGTGTCATCTGATCCTTTACTGCACTATTGGGTGTTGTTCCATAGCAAAGAAGGAATGTTTGTAATATCTCCTCTGTTGTTCCCTCTCCCTTTGCTTTAAGCAGAGCATGTTTGAATGTGTCTACAAACCGTTTGGCTTGGTCATTGGATTGTGGGTGATAGGAAGGGGCTCGAACATGCGTGATGCAATTTGATTTGCAGAAGTGCCGAAACAACTCCGATGTAAATTGTGTTCCATTGTTGGACACAAGTGTTTCTGATAGGCCATGTTGGCTGAAGAGCCATTTAAGGATACTAATAGTTGACAGGGTGTCCGTATTTTTCATCAGAAAAATTTCTGGCCATTTGGAATGTGCATCCACAACTACTAGAAAACTCAGTCTATTTATGGAACTAGCAAAGTCCATGTGAACCATGGTTGCTCTGGATATGTCCAGTGTGAGTCCATGATTCATGGTGGGTTTTTCTGTGCTTCCATGCAAGGGACACAACTCTTGATCATCTGTTCGATGTCAGAATCAATGTTGGGCCAGTATACCATGTTGCGAGCTATGGCTTTCATCTGATTAATACCAAGATGTCCTGAGTGTAATTGTTTAAGAACAGCTCTCCTGAGTTTTGCTAAGGATCACAACCCAGTCTGCAAGCATAAGACACTCATCAATGATGGCCAGAGAGTCTCTTCACCGTTGAAACTTTTGCAGCTCTCCATTGAGGTCAGATAGCCATGAGCATCTGAGAAACCAGATAACTTTTTGAAGCATTTGGTCTTGATGAGTCTCTTGCTTAACTTCAACTCTCGTTACAGGAATTCTTCTGACACAATCGGTAAATGTGCATTGGAAATCATCCTCAATGCTGATGGCCGCTATGACGGTGTCATCATCTGAGGCAGAATCTGATCTGATGAGGTGTGACAATGCATCATCCTGACCAAATTCTGTTGTTCGGCGGTATTTTATTTAAAAATTGTACCCCAGTAAGGTGATTGCCCAATGTTGTAATCAACTGGCTGAGTACACAGGAATCCCTTTTTTAGAGCCAAAGATGGAGAGCAATGGCTTGTGATCTGTTAGGAGTGTAAAATGGCATCCAAATATCATCTTGTGAAATTTTTTTACTGCAAAAATCAGAGCCAGTGCTTCCTTCTCTATTTGGCTGTAGTTGCGTTCTGCAGGTATCAAGGATCTTGCTGCATGCATGAACGCCTTTTCTGATTTATCTGGAAAAATGTGTGAGACCACTGCACCAAATCCCTGGCTTGAGGCATCTGCTGCCACTACTATTTTCTGAGTTGGGTCAAAATGTGTGAGTATCAAGTCTGAATTGATTAGTCCTTTAATTTTTTCAAAAGATTGTTGACAAGATACAAAATGGTCCAGGACCATTTTGTATCTTTTGTTAGCAGTTTCTTAAGCGGTGACTTAATTTGATGCAGAGATGGTAGAAAACTTCCATAGTGGCTAACTAGTCCGAGAAATGAGCGTAACCTGCTTATGTCTGATGGGGGTGGCATGTGTTGAATAGCTGCCACATTAGCTGGATCTGGATGACGGCCATGGCGATCAAAAATAAAACCCAAATATTTTATTTCCTGTAAATAAAAATGACACTTTTCAGGTCGAAGCTGAAAACCAAAATCTTGAATGCGTGTCAGAACTTTGTCAACATGTTCTGACAACTCCTCTTTTGATCGCCCGACAACAATGATGTCAACTATGTATGCTGCTGCACCCTCTACTCCTGTTAGCATAGTGTCCATGATTTGTTGGAAAATGGATGGGGCTGTTTTTACCCCAAATGGTAACTGTCGATATTGGAAGAAGCCACGATGGGTGTTTATTGTCAGTAATTCTCTGGAGGTTGCAGAGACCTTGACTTGTAAGTAGGCCTCTGTGAGGTCTAGTTTGGCAAAACAGGTGCCACCATTGAGTATGGTGAAGATATCTTCTGGAACTGGCAGTGGATATTGATGATCTTCCAGTGCTGCATTGAGGCCAGTTGAGAAATCGGCACACAACCAAATTGAGCCATCAGCTTTCTTTACTACCATAATGAGTGCTGCCCACTGTGAGTATGTAACTGGTGTGATGACCTTCCTTTCTTCTAGGCGTTTCAGTTTCTTGTCCACCAGTGGTAGTGCTGCGTATGGTACTGGGCGTTTGAGGCGGAACACAGGTTTAGTGGAAGGTTTAAGTGTCAGTGTGGCTTTAGCTTGATTGCAGCATCCAAGGTTGCTTGTGAAAACTGGAGAAAACCGCTTGAGTATATCTTCGGTCAGGTCCTTAATGGCACCCTGGGTCAGTGCTTTTGATACTGCATTGCAAAAATATTGAGAAAAAAATTCAAGAAGAACCAGTGGCTTAATAAAATCAAGTCCCAAAATATTGTGCTGGGAGTTTGAAATGTATATGATCTCAGATGCTGTCTTCTCCTCAATCTTGATTGTTGCTGGCAGTTCGCCTGTAATATTGACATAATCCTCAGAAGCAGTTCGTGATACATGTTTTGTAGATGTAAGTGGAGTTCTGCCAATACTTTTCCACAGTTTCTGGGAATAAGGGTTATGTCCGATACTGTGTTGATTTGTAACCGAACCGGATGGTTGTTCAGTTCCACTGACTCATATTTGCAGTTTGACTTGGAGTTGGGAAGGAATGTTGTTACCAGACTGTTTGTGTTTTATGTCTGTTTTTATTTTGTGATCGCTTGTGTGTAGTTTTGCGCCCTGGTGGTGTGCAAAATCTAATTTTGTGATCTTGCCAGTTGCATTTGCGGCAGCGGTGAGTTTTGAAGGGGCATTTCCAAGCAAAATGCCAGCCACCACAATTCCAGCAAGCAGATAGAGGTTTCTTTTGTGTTGCTTCTGGTGATTGTCGTCTTTGAATAGTGTTGATTGTAGATGTTGTTGCAGATACTGACTGTTGTACCATATCTGAATCATGTTTTAGATTCACAAGCCACCAACATTCCTCTGTAATTTGCTGCAGAGTAATATCCGGATTTTGTTCCATTTTTGAGAAAATTCTTGTGCGCACATCCCCGTTACTTGCAGACCTTAATCCACATGCAAAAATCAAACACTTAAATTGTTCATCTGTGATGGTGGAAATTTTGAACTGTTCACATTGCTTGTTGATGAATCCTGAGTAAGTTGTAAAATCGTCTATATCACATTTTGTGATATTGAGGCAGTTGAATCTTGCATTAAACAATGAGATGTGTTCACCAAAAATTTAGAGTTTCAACTGTTCCCACGAAAATACAATCCTGAGGTTGTTTTGGTAAAATGTAGTTAATATATTTTTTGTGCTCATTCGGACCAATTTTTTGTAAAAGGAGCCTCACTTTCCAGCTATCCGTTTGCTCTTCAAAATCTTTAAAGAGATCCTCATAACGAGCGAACCAGGGTGCGAAGGTTGTGTTTGCCTCCTTATCGTAGTGGAACTCTGTGATGGAATTTTTGTGAGCTTGTCCCGATAATTATTTTGTTGATGGAGGATTTGGTTCTGGTACAGTCGCTAGTCTCTCTGAAAAGAGTTCCGTCAACCTTAATTGCTGTTGTAGAATCTGTTGGATAGTATTTAGATCCATTATTTCACACTGACATTATTTTGTGACGTCTAAAATCCAATTTCTGGAATTCTCCACTCAATGAAACAAATACTACTTGTTAGTTTCTTTTCATTCCAATCCTTGAGGTGAATGTGCTGCACATCTCATCCTTGTCGCCAGTTTTGTTATGTTTTTAACATGACAAACTAAAACGGTTATAAAAAAATGATATACTCGCGAGTATTGGAAATAACTAGGGAATTTATTATTGTGGAAACATGAGTACACCGAACAGTTGTGGATGTTGAATAACGATGTGTTACAGAGAGCCTGGTAAGGTTCTACATGCCATGTTTGCTAGCTTCTACCGGAAGTTCCGTCTTTCTGTCTCCCAGTATGCACCTATTAGCTGGGGAACGGACTCCCTTGAATGGTCCAGGGGAGATAACTTTTGACCCTTTTTTTTTATGGTGGTCCTAATAGTGGATAATAGATGTATGTGTGAATAAGAATATAAGGTGTTGTAAAAGGTACAGTAGAAATAAAGTAAGGAAGACTATTGAAGACATTCATGGAAATAATAATTTTATAATAAAAAAACTAAAGCTAACGAGGGTAATATCAGCAAACTTTGAAATATTTTCATACTGATTTTTAAAAAGTTCTTTAGTCATTGAATAGTTCAAATTAAGCCTTTTGTTTTGTATGAAATTCACTGCAAAGTTAAACCATTTCTTTTGTATTAAATTCTTAAAAATAAGTAAATAAAATTCTTCTTTTTCTTTATTCTAGTCATAATGATGCTATTCAGTGCTTGTCTTATAATCCAGTTACGCAACGACTGTTGAGTTGTGCTGTTACTGACTTTGGTAAGTAGACAAAATTATTAAAAAGAATATCTATATCCATTTACAAATGAACATCTAAGATAATTCTCATTCAGCAGTTTTTTGTGAATCCAAGCAAAAATAAGAATGCCATACTAACTTTTGTCCCCTTCACTTTAGTTAGATTTTACCACAATGATTCTTTTCTACTTTTGTTCTTTTTAAATTGTGACTTTTCTAGAACAGAAGAAACCACTTGTCAAGATTTAGTTGCTATGATTTTGACAAAATTTTTATATAGCACTAGATATTTTTTTTCTACGAAATAATTAATGAAAATATCATCTAGCATAGTTTGCCATTTATAAATCAAGTATTCTATTGACAAATTTAATTGAAAATTTAATTGTAGAAATAAGTAAAAAATCTTGTATTTAAAGGGAAGGCTAAGGGAAGTAACTCAAACAATAAAAAGAAGAGTTAACGTTATTAAGTCGTTTCGGAAATATATGTATATTATCTATGCATTATACAAGCTATCGTACATACAAAAATTCATTCATTCATATACACACACACACACACACATATATATTATTGGAGTTTATAATGTTTTTATTATAAACTTCAATAATAAAAATATTGCTCTACTACAAACTGTAGTGTTATTCTATTAGTTCTTACTACTTATATATATATATATATATATATATATATATTTTTTTTTTTGTGGTACAGAACTTGAGTATTGCATTGAGAGTTATAATATGTTAGATTATATATTTTTAGAATAGATTTTCAACAAATTTTTTTCCCTTTAAAGTAAATGTTATTTTTAGTGGATACTCGTATTTCTGTAGATGCTCTGTTTATTCATTAAACAGTACATTTATTCATTTTTGTCTATTGGTCTGAAATCTTAATTAGTGAGTACAAATTTTTCTTTAATAAGATTTCTTAAACATTCAGGCTGGTAGATGAAAATAAATATACTGTTTAATAAATAAACATAGCATCTACTCACAGAAGAGTATCCTTTAAAATTTTTGGCAGCTCAGATACAGTTACTTTCTCACCGGTGCAATGTGGGTTCCTTGTGTCTTTTCTACAAATACTTTCACAGCTTCTGCTCTGATGAACTTAGCTCACTGGTGCCTCCTATATATAAATTTACTCGAGCCACAAGATTAGCAACTAGGTCCCACCCTTTTACTGTGAAACCAATAAATTGTAAATGCAAATTCTACTACAGCAGCTTCTTTTCTTGCACTTCTTGCCTGTGGAATTCCCTTCCATTTACTTGCTTTCCCAATAGCTACAATCTCCAAGAATTTAAATGTAAAGTCAATAGTCATCTTCTGTCTTACTAACCTGCATCCTCTCTCTCTCATACTCCCTTCTCTGTCCACTCCACTCTCATCAGTATTCTCATCCTTCTCTTACCCACTTCCTGACACCCCCTATAACCTGTCACTCTGTCATAACTTTCCTCCTATGTAACCCTCTGCAAAACAGTGGCAGTAAAATGCCTTGCTTGGGACGATGTGATTATAAAAAAAAATGTTTAAAGTGATATATTTTGGACACATGGCTGAGTGGTTAGAACGTTCCTAACCATGGAGCTTGTGTTTGAATCTCACCCTGGTCAATTTGTCAGGAAGGTGACTTCTTGATGTTATCAGTCTGGGGGAGGCGATCCCAGTGTGTGGCACTTTTGGAAAGTGCCTGAAAACCATACCATGGGTTGACCTAAGGTTGGTGAGTGAAATTGGGCAGACAGCTCCCTTTGAGGAACCATTGATTGTTGTGCTAGCTTGAAATCACAAGTCATTGGGACCAAAGATTTAAGTGTCTTAGCCTTGTTCTGATTGTTGTTCACACTGGATAATGTGTTCTCACCCAGAAATTGTAACTAAGGTCCACTCAGCATAGTTGCAGTATAAACCACAGGTGGGCTCTGTGGGTGTTGAATAAACACAAGTGTGCCTGAGCAAGCATCTACAGGGGGATTGGCTAGCCGCCTTTGTAGATAGTTATTCTCAGATATTAGTGACCAGCATATATATATATATATATATATATATATATATATATATATATGGCTGGCCATGCGCTGACAGCTTAGGGGTAAGCTCTCTAACTGACACAAAATCGGTTGAGTTTCTATCCTGGCTGGTAGAAAGTGGATGTCTAGCTACACTGATGAGTTGTGATACAGTGAAACAGGCTTGTATGTGGATGACTAATATATTATGCTCTTATTATGATTGAGCTCTCTAGAGGGGAAAATTTTAAAAACAGTAACCACTTCTGTGATTTACACATTAATCTTCGGTCATGAATTGAGTTCTCTCGGCTGCTGGCATGTGTATACACTGTGTACATAACACGCTAAAATTTATTTCTCTTTCAGTCATGTACCAATAGCTTAGGGGTAGGCACTCTGACTGACATAAAATCGGTTGAGTTTTGATCCTGACTGGAAGCAAGTGGATGTCTAGCCACACTGAAGGGCTGTGATACAGCGAAACAGGCTTGTATGTAGATGACTCTCTCTCTCTCTATATATATATCTATATATATATATAGAGAGAGAGAGAGAGAAAGAGCACCTAGTGACTGTCAATGTTGTTTCATATAGCTATATCACTGTCTATATCTTCAAACTCTCATTCTTCGATATTCAGCACTCTTCCACAAAAAATACATGAAATTTTAAACAGTGTGTATACATATATATATATATATATAGATATATATCAAATGTATTGGTTTTAGTACTGCAACATTGTCACACTGTTTAACTTGCTACCTATTTAACAATAGCTCTATTAAAACCCATATCATCAAACAACACAACCTGAAATCAGATAAATCCCTAACAAAAATGTGCTACACCACATAAACTTCATAAAGCAATTGCAATTACTTAAAGCATTGAACATAATAAGCAATAAGATATATCAATAAGATTTACATTATTTACATTGTTTGGACTATTGTCCTCATCTTTATTGCCATGTTTATGATAATTCAGCTGATGTACGCTCTGGCCTTCTTCAAGTCCTGGGAATTTCAAATTGAACCCTTTATTTCAATCACTGGGGTATAGCATTTTCATTCCATGTGTGATGCCACTTCTGATAGCCATGTAGTTATCTCCCTTTATCTCTCTAAGTTATTTGTTCACCACTGCTGTAGCCTGGTATTGAACTCACAAATCTTTTGGTCAAGTCACTGGAACTAACCAGTGTCTATATCCACTGGGACATGTGGCGAACAAATAAGTTAGAGAGTTAAGTTAAAGGGAGATAACTACATGGTTACCAGAAGTGGCGTCGTACATGGAATGAGAATGATATACCCCAGTGATCGAAATAAAGAATTTGGTTTGAAATTCCTAGCATCTGAAGAAGGCTGGAGTGTACATAGACAGAAACATTGTGAGTATAGCAATAAAGATGAGGACGATAGTCCAAACAATGTAAATACTGTAAATACTACATATCTCAGAAGTATAGACAAATATCGATAAGATTATATCAGATCTAGGATCTGACGTATTAATTAAAAAAAAAGAGTAGAATTCCCATGTGAATGTACAAAATGTGATAAAAGCTAACATGTCAAACATAGTTTTTAAAAAAGATTAAGCTGGTGATATAACAATCAACAAATGTCTTTGAAAATAGCTATTGTTATCCGAAAGTACTTAAACATGGAAAGTTTACTTTACCAATACAAATTAGAGATAAAAAAAGTTAGTAGATATATTGAAAAAGTGAGTCAACAATTTTTGTTGTTAATTTCTTTAATCAAATATGTCTATCTATAAGTGTGTGTGTGTATTAATAGTAAATATTCATTTTGTTCCTCATTGTTTAGTACAACTTTCAAATTGTGATGAACAAAATGTATACTTAGTATCTTTTATTACCATTAACAATCAATGTGCACAATTTGGTGTGTATATATATATATATATATATATATATATACACACACACAGTATATACTTGTGTATCATGCAACTTTTGAAGACTTAATTTTGAAGCTAATTTTAAGGGGGTCGCATCATACACAAGATATAAGCAGTATGTATGCTAAGTTTATATCTAGTCCATGATATAACCCCCTTAAAATTAGTCTCATAATTAGGTTTTCAAAATTTGCCTGATACATGTGTATCATGTGACTTTTTAATATAAATTTAATTATAAATATGATAATGTATGTATGTGTGTGTGTGTATGTGTGTATGTATATATATATATATATATACACACACATTTATAGTGTTTCTGTAGCTAAAACTCTTATACAGAAAACAAATCAACCAAAAATGGTTGTTTTAAAATTTACAACTATTGTACATTCTTGTATGCTAATGCAATGTAAATATTCGTAATCTATTGAGTCATTTAATTCCTCCCATTTTTTTTTTTTTTTCATTTTTAATTGATTTATTTTATGCAGGTCTTTGGTCTCCTGAACAAAAACGGGTTGACAAGACAAAGGTCAATAGCCGCATTACCTGCTGCAGTTGGACAAATGATGGCCTTTACATGGCCCTTGGCCTCTTCAATGGAACAGTCAGTATTCGAAATAAGGTTTGTGCTTTCTTATATATAGTGTTGACCTCAACTCTCAAACCATGTCTTCCTTGGCCCAGACTTATCACTTAATAAAAGCTTTGTTGAAATTCACTGTTGCAAATGTATTTCAGAGTTTTTGCTTAATTTATCTTTTCAATGCACTCATTGGAGCCTTGAGTGTCAAGAAACTGAGTGTCAGCATTGTTTAGTTTTGAAAATTTTGCTCTGTGGAAATTTACATGTCTTCGACTTTTTGACCTTTCTCTAAAAAAAATTTAGTTTTATTTCTTCTGTGACTTTTGGCAACTGTTAGGGAAATTCTTTTAGACATTGTCAAAGCCGCTTTCCTTTTAAAATGGTTGCAATGTATGAAAATGAGCTGTCAGTCTGGTGCCTCATGGCACATAATACCTCTGGTGAGGTTTCTCTAATTGAATTGTTCTAAAGGACAGAGTGATTGGGCCAATCCCTGTACTCTGAACAAGGGGTTGTTTTTCTGTTTGGGTTTTCTTCACTTAGATGACCATGTGCTCCCTTTTAGAAGTAAAGAGATGGTTGATTGTTTATTGAATTGGCCTTGTGTGAAACATAACCAAACTTCCTACAACTTACAGGTTTTATCCAGAATTATCAGAATGTTATTAGCAGGTGGATATGTGGAAAAATAAAAGCATACCTTTTGTATGTTTGAATAGAGATTTTATTGATAGAACAGAATAACATGAATTGGTAGAAGTTAAATGTACATGAGAAACAGTATTAAGAAGTTAAGGGTATCAAGAGTTCATAGTAGTCCTTGCAAGAGTGAGTTTATGTGTACATAGGCAGGAACGTATGTATGTATGTATGTATGAGCGTTTATTGTTGGGTATGATTGTTTTTGAAGTTATCACTCAGGGTGAATGGTGAAAAGGAAGGAGG
The DNA here is from genome assembly GCA_037127315.1 of Ascarosepion bandense. Classification (NCBI taxonomy): domain Eukaryota; kingdom Metazoa; phylum Mollusca; class Cephalopoda; order Sepiida; family Sepiidae; genus Ascarosepion; species Ascarosepion bandense. Next base: position 117,051 of record JBBBDQ010002381.1, read on the forward strand.
TGAGAAAGAAAGATAGAGACAATAATAATAATCACGATTGCTTGACATTTGTCAAGGGTACATGATAATTACACTTGTCATTTCTCTCTGGTGATGGTCGAGCTTGCTCCGTGTTTTATTTCATTTGTGGGGCTCTGAACAGATCATTTGGGAATTCAATCCCAGATGTGATTCTGGCCTTACTATTTTGTTTTTAGATGTTTCCTAGTTTTCTATTGGCCGGAAAACATTTTGCATCAAGGTGTGAAATTTTGTGAGTTTTGTGTGTGTTAAGCAAAGGTTTCGTAAATTCGAGTAAATTCGTTTATTCCTAACAAAATCAATGAGTCAGTGCTTAGCATTTGAATTTTTAAATCTAGAACTAGATTTCTTCACTACACCCTTACTAACAATTTCTATCTACCAGGGTTTGGGAAATTAGTTTTCTTTGTCCTAGACTGGCTGCCAACCAAAGCTGAAGGGCCTAGGCTGTCCTACTGTTTAACCTATAGCTTGTGGGTTGCGGCAATAGAGGAACACTTCAATATAAGAGATAAATGTTATTTTCAACATGAAAATATATATATATTTATATATATATATATATATATATATAAAATTGTGCACAATGATTGTTAATGGTAAAGTGAAAGCATCCATTGTTGACACTTACAGTTCACTGGTTTCTCTTAAACTCAATGACTTTTTGATTATTTGATCCTAATTTCTATCATAGTTAATGAATAGTGTTTTTATTGATAAAGTAGTTTGGGAGTGAGTCAAATTTACTTGTATTCTGTTATTTTAAACCTTCCTTCATCTCTAGGAACAGACTGGACACTCTTAGCGTGGGTAGCAGCCAGTCAAGAAAGAAAACTCTGAATTCAAATGCTCAACTTCCTTGCAATTACTGGGTAGGTTAGGATTGTTAGCTTTGGTCAACAGTCAACTTAGGAAAAAGAAATGCTGATCACAAACCAGGGTATACAGGACACTTTAGCTTTAAATGAGGAGTAAGAAAATATAGAGAACTTAGTAAGTAAAAAAAAGTAAGAGTACGCCTCTACTACAGAAGGAGTATGCAACTTCTGTTGTGTTTAGCTTATTGAAAGTCAAAAATGACAAAATATTCTGTTGTTTTATCCTTGATGAGAGCCCAGACAATTACATTTTTTTGTGTGTCATGTTTAAATTAAAATTATTTTTTTTTAATCAGCATTGTTTTCAATCCCAATAGGTAATGATTGTAAAGCACTTGCCCCTTCCCAATTTATAGGCAGAGATGCACAAATGCATACTGTGATTTTTTTTTTCAAGCCAATAAAATAGTCTAGTTCTTGGTTTCATCTAACTTGGTTCTGTCTGTCTTGTCTTAAAGTCAGAAAACTACGCTTGCTTGTCCGAACCCCCTTTTCTGAACTTTTTACTGTTGCTTTGCCTTATTACTGTTAATTTGACTTGCATATATTGTTTGCTTGCTTTAAATTATTTTATTAACCTGTTTTTTTCTTTTATTTTTCTTGCTTGTTGCAAACTTTGTTAATTCTGTTTGCTTGACAGTTCTGTTATTTAATTTGCATTTTATCATGGCTACTCACTTCACATTCAGCATTACTATTTTTATTTTTACATTAACGCAAATTTTTGTTAATGAAAAAATGTTAATCGATTCTGGGAACAAAATACATTTATTTTTATCTTCTGTAAAGAAAGCTTTTTTTTTACTTTCGAAGTTCTTTTTATTTTCTTTTAAGTAAAAGTGAAGAGATTTTTCATTTGACCTTCAATTTGATTCTTACTTGTAAAGTCTGTATTGTTTTCATTGTGATTTAAATAACTTGGTATTTGAAAAAAGAAAAATTTTTTTTACTCTCATGTGAAAAGCTAACACTATGACTTTTCTTTTCATTTATAAAATTAATAAATTATCTAGCATAAATGTAAATGTTTCTGCTTTTCTATAAACATGTTGTTGGTTCTCAAAAATGATAAATCCTTACTCAAAATAATCTTCCTTTTATCTTACATTATCAGTTCTTGTCACTCATGGCACCATTTTGTTGACATTATGACATAAAGGTTTATATAATGTTAAACATGTGAAAATAAAGATTACAGCAGCTCATTTTTGGATGTAAGGCCTAAAATTTTGAACCCTTAATATTTTATCTTGTTTCTTTTTGCATATTTCATATTTGGAATAAGGACATTTTTTTTTTTTTAAATATTGTTTTAGACAACAGATTCTGTTGAAAACTGACTATACTTATATTTCTTTTTTCTCTCATTTTAAACCATTAACTGATAAAACGTTAATGAGTTTTTTCAAATTACTTGCACTATAGAACTATTAATGATATCTTTTCCACAGTAAACCTGTAATAAATTTGAATGTACATATATTTTGAGTGAATTCTATTTTCTTTTGCAACAAACCCTTTTCTTTTTTCTCTCATTTTAAACCATTAACTGATAAAACGTTAATGAGTTTTTTCAAATTACTTGCACTATAGAACTATTAATGATATCTTTTCCACAGTAAACCTGTAATAAATTTGAATGTACATATATTTTGAGTGAATTCTATTTTCTTTTGCAACAAACCCTTTTACTTTGGCTGTATAAATAAAATCCTTCACATCTATTATTCTTTTTATAACCAGTGTTAAGAGAACTACAAAGGCCTATGTGTGATTTTTGAAAATAAGGAAATCTTTGTGTTTTTTTTTCTCTTTTTTTTAGCTTTAATGTCCTTTTCCTGAGGAATTTTAAATGGTAAAAGGACAGATGGCAATGTTCTCTTATGTGAAGGAAATCCCTTACAATGTCATTGGAAATAAAAAATATTACTCGAAAAACTATTTACAAATGATGGAATACAATGTATTACTCATCAATGTGACCTGAAACTTGAAAGTTGAATATTGGAATTTAAAAATGTAAAACATTTGTTACATTTGAATATTTTAGTTTAAACATTTGCTGGCATTTCAAAATTTACCTTCTTGTACATATTTTATTCTCAAGAAATACTTGCAAAAGGGCAGAGTTGTTTTTTAGTGTTTCTGACTAAAAAAAAAAATCTATATTTTTTGTATGTATCAGTTATATATATATAGCCTTTGAAATTTCACTTGCCCAGACTCAGAAAAACTTAATTGGGGATTAAAGTTTATTGCTTTTGATGGTCTGATGTAGAATCTATATGTTATTATTTTAGAGCAGTTGGGTCAGGGTGTATTTTCTGCATATTTTATCATGTTTACAGCTTTCTTTTAATGGAATTTTGTCAAGATAGCATTTACTTATCATACTCAACCTGCTACTTTTCTCTCTCGTGCAAATGCTCATACATAACATTTTAATTATATACGTGTTTTGAAGTCTCTGCTAAAGCTGCATTCATTATTAATGATTTACAGAACTAATTTGCTGATCATTGCACAGCAAAATAAATCAGCAATTTTAAACCTTTCATTTTCATTTGTTGTTTTTCTTTTGTCTCTAATTGGAAGAATATGAAAAAAACAAACAAAATTTTTTATATTTGTCCATATTTCTTAGATGAGGTAGTATTTACACTATTCGGACTATTGTCCTCATCTTTGTTGCCATTTGTATGACGTTTCAGCTGTTGTACGCTCCAGCCTTCTTCAGGTGCTAGGAATTTCAGATTGAGATCAGACATATATCAGCAGAATGAAGGCTTAGCAATGGGCTCACCATTACCACCATCACTGGATAACATATACATGGAATGCTTTGAAAAGATGGCATTAGAATCCACAGCTCTAAAGCCAACTCTATGACTGAGATACGTTATTGACACCTTCATACTCTGGCCACACAAGGAGGAGGTCCACATGCTACTAAACCATATGAATTCAATAAGATCATCCATACAGTTCACTATGGAAAAAGAGAGTGACAACAAACTGGCATTCCTAAATGTGCTAATAACTCGAACAGAGATTGGGCTCAAGACATCCGTATACTGCAAGCCAACATTCACCGAACAATACCTCAACTTCAACTCCCACCACCCATACAATGTAAAGAAAGGGATTGTCTACTGCCTGCAACATTGAGCAAAAGTCATAAGCAGTGACCCAGAGGCATACAAACAGGAAATGGTCAGTATAAGCAGTACCCTACAATGAAACCATTATCCAGGATACATGACAACTCCAACATACATTGAAGGGAGGATGCATGAGGATAACAGCACTCAGAAAACAACCTTGGTCTCCCTACCCTATGTGAAGGGGTTATCGGAGAAAATACAAAGGATCTGTGGTCTATTATAACATCAGGATGGTCTTCAGAAGGGGTTCTACATTTCACAGGTACCTCCCCTGAGTAAGACCCCCAACAGAGGAGAACATGACTGTGTGTACACCATTCCATGTAGCTGTGGAAATAAATATAAAGGAGAAACTGGTTGCCCCCTTAAGGCAAGGCTACAAAAACATCACAAGGTCGTAACACGAGGGGAGATAGAAAAATCAGGCATGGCTGACCACATATGGAGGGAGAAAGGGGATCACCGCCCTCTATGGGATGCCACTTGAAACTACATAAACTTAAGGAATCAGCACATATGCTAGGCTACAAAAATTTCCTAAGTTGACCAAGCATAGAGATGAATACAATATAGGAACCAGTAATATGGAGTGCCAGAGAAAATAATTAGTATCAAATTGCAATATGAGCTCAAGTAAAAACCACTAGAGAAAACCATTAACATCAAAAAATTGCAATATGAACTCTGGTAAAAAATGGTTACTGAACATTAGGTTTATAAGTTCCAGAAATTCAGTTGTTCTTGTCCTTAAGGACACATGGCCCAGTGGTTATAGACGTTGGTTAGTTCCAGTGACTTGACCCAAAGAGTTGTGCATTCATTACCAGGCTATAGCAGTGGTGAACAAGTAACTTAGAATGGTTAGAGGGGAAAAAGAGGCTCTACGATGATGAAAATGATATACCTCAGTGATGATAATAAAGGGTTCGGTTTGAAATTCCTAGCACCTGAAAATGGCAACAAAGATGAGGACAATAGTCCGAATAATGTAAATAGTGTATTATTTTTTGTTATTTCACAGTAAAGTTCACAAGGCCTAGAGATAGAGGGTTATGTTAGAAGGCAATTTGTTACAGAGAGGAGTGGAAAACAATGGTTAAACTCAGCCTGGAACAGGTTAAGATTGTAGTGATTGGGGAAACATTTTCCTGAGAGTCAGTTTCACAGAAAAGGGATTCATGGGTAGAAGCTGTTAGAGGGGAACTTAATTCTCACCAATATGTGAGTGGTTTGCTACTATGTAGGTGGCACGGCATGTTCTTGCTCTGAATTTTTGAATTGGTGAGGCCAGGGAATGTAGTTTATTCATGCAATTTCCATGGATAGAGCAGCAAGAGGCTTGCTACATCTTTATGGTGTTAAAATGAGTTACTTCTCTTTCCTTGGCGGAAAACCAGTTCTGAAGTTTCTATTTGTATGTTTGTGTCATAGAATCAACCTGCTCACAGGAGCAATAAATAAAGGTAGCATTTGTTGTCTTCTTCAAAATATACTTTATTTAATTCCATCATTTTTATGTCCTATTCCAACCCCAAGAATCAATCCTAACACTAATTGTGTGATACTATTCCAGATTGGAATTCCTATTGTTTAGACTTCACAATAGAAGACTTTTTCAGGATGAAATTAATGTGAGATGAAAACTTTCAACTAGGAGTAATATTCTCTGTGGTGATTAGTGTCCAGATTAGACAACCTGAATGCATTAGGCTATCTTTGAGATTAAAGCAACCAGTATAACTTTTTTAGATCTTGATTCCTGAATTTGATGCAATTTTATTAGTGTTCCACCTGGCTTAGGGTCAAATGATAAATTATGAGACTGGCTGCTGAAAAGTTGAAGCAACATGGATGACATGAGACATGGTAAACTTTATATCTATTTTCTTCAAACTGATGCTTGATTTGTTTTGTTCTCAGTGCAACCTGAAGTGCTTACAATTATCATATTCATTATCAACATTATTTTGGTTGTTATAAACAATAATAATTGATAAATTATTTCATTGATACTGCATATGCAGTGTACCTTGAACATTTTGATAAGAAAGAAGGAAAACTATGATTAAGATAGGTGACAGAAATTAATGAGAAAAAGAGTGGATTAAACAGAAGCTCTTAAATACCAAAAGAATTCAACAATCGGAAGACATGAATTTATTATCTTTGGTGCTACTCTTTTTCTCATAGTGAATATATGCCACAAAATTAAACTTTTGCTAATATATATGATTATAGATAAATAGTTGAATGATAAAAAAGGAAAAACTTTCAAGTAACACATTTGGTCTAAGGAAGAAACTCTGCAGACAAATAATGGCTTTATAATGGGAATCAGTCATTTAATATATATATATATATATATATATATATATATATATATATATATAAACTTATTTATAAATGAAACTTTGTGTGTGTATGTATGTGTGTGTGTGTGTGTCTGTTACCTATAGACTCCGAAATGGCCGAACTGATTTTCTTGAAAATTTACACAGTTGCATTATAAGCGTCTGCGAGTGTTCTTAGCTAGGTTTTGTGTCAAGGTACCTCTGATAAATATCGATAATCGAAATGATCGGGTTATAGAAGGAGTGGTCCGATTTTAATAAAATTTGATACACTCATAGACAAAAACATAAGCAATGATATTCAGAAGTTTCAGGGTTGCAGTTCTTACAATAGTGCAGAAAATTGATAATATATATATATATAAAAGGCAAGATGTTTGTGTGTGTCTGTTTATCTGTCTGTATGTCCTTTATACAAATCCACAATTTTTATCCGATTCTCACCAAACTTCACACAAATATTCTTTAGGCTGAGTCTGAGCTCCAGGACCATGAATTAGTTTTAAAGCTTTCATTACACCTGAGCAACTCTGGGCTATACTTCTAGTATATATATATATGAAATGAAAAAAACTGAAGAATGAAGACATCACCAAAATGTCTTCATGAAATTTTGAAGTTGGTTTGACTTAACTAACTCTGCTTAGTTAAGGAAAAAATCAATTTCATTAATGCTCTATCTCGATATCGAGCTCTTTATGACAAAAAAAAAACCTGATTGCCAATAATTTCCTTCTACCAGTAAACTTCTAAAAGAAAAAAAGAAGCAATCTTCACATTGGGTAGAATTTGTTATTTATATGTGTGGGTATATCTCAGTGTGTGAAGTGAAAGATAGTAACTTACCATTTCAAATCGAGTGCTGCCATGTTTTTTGTGAGAAGTGAAATGGTTACTGCATTTGCTTCCTTTTTCAAAGAAGAGTGGTAAGCTGGTAGTTGTTTGTGATTGGACTATAAAATGCTGTATGAGTTGCAGTGTGTTGTGTGCATTATGTGAACTGTTGTAGTTGATGGCTGACACACAAGTCGATCAGTAGTGAAGAGGGGCTATGATGTTGAAAGAACAGAAACCCCTAATGGTCCTCAGTTAAAAACATTGCTGGTGATGTGTGCCAAAGCATCAAATTGCAGCATTTCATGAAATACATTGAAAACATTAAATATACAGAGATACTCATCTTTAAATTTTGGCGTCTAGTCTAACTAGATTTGTAATTTAACCAATCTTTTTTTTTTATCTTTATTCATTTTGTTTGTTTGTTTTTTTTTGTTAATTGTCCCACATTGTATTAGCAGTTGGCTTGTGAGGAAAAATGTGTTGCATGATCCTGGATAAAAATTTACTGTAGAAGATTCTGAAGAAATGTGTTACAAAGAAGTCTTTTTTTCCATTTTGTCATTTGATTGTCCATTATTAGTCTGTTACATAGATTTGTATATGACATCTTCCTTTTTATTATTATTATTATTATATATGTATGTGCATATGCACACAACTAGAATACATCTGCAGGAGAGAAATTTTAACAAAATTTTAATAATAGGAGTAGATAGGTTCACCTATTGTCCAGTTCATACTCCTCCTTAGTCTTTTGAACTGGAGTAGAGGTTTATCCCTTGTTTCCTACTTAGGATTGGGTTTCCAGTTCATTCTAAAGTTTTTTTCATTCTCTTTCACTCACAATACCTCCTTGCATCTTAGTGGCATTATTGCCTTGCTTAGGGTGAATTGATAAAAAAGACCATATAATTATTTAATCAGGTTAGTGGTAGACATATCAGTTTCATGAGATGATGGCATATACCATAGCTAATCCTTGTTGCAGATACCTGCTCAGAAATGTTTGTGTTTTGTCAACACCCACAAAGCCAACTTAAAATTTATATTGCAACTATGCTGAGTGGACCTTATTTAATGCTTCTTGGAGAGAGCAAGTAACCTAGAATAATCAACAGTTGAATGGCATTAGTAAGGTCAAACTCTTGGTTATGATGGCTTGACTTTGTGCTAGTATAACCATTGATAGCTTCTAAACAGTTTTGTCTACCCAAGTTCAACCACAAAGTTGGATTCAACTTGTGCTATGGTTTTTCAAGTACTCTTCAACAGTGTTGCATTCTGGGGTCATCTTCCTAGGTTGATATCAAGAAATCACCTCCTTGACAAATCTATAATGATGAAATTTGAACCTGGGTCTCATGGCTGGAACATTGATTTCCTAACCCCTTAGCCACACATTAAAGTTAGATTAGTCTGAAATATTAAAAGTAGAAATGCACAAAACCTGTTGCTTTTATTAAGCAAATGTTTTTTTTTAAAGGCTATTAGAGAAGTGAGGTAAAACACAGACATTTGATAAAAATGTCTACATTTGAAATAATAAAAAACACTACTTGATAATTTGTTGTTATTGAAACCTTTCAGAATGGAGAAGAGAAAGTACGAATTGAACGACCAGATGCCAATAACAGCCCCATTTGGTGTGTTGCTTGGTGCCCCAGCAAGTAAGTAAGCTAATATATATATATATATATGTATATATATATATATATTTGTTAAATTTTATGTGACGATAGACATTCACTCTTACCAGAGCCAAAGCGTCCAAGGTGTTTTGCTTGTCAGGCTGCTGTGTTGTGATGAATGCATGTATATACCCATGCTAGATAGATTGTTGTCTTGTCAGCTGTGTTTTTGCAAGTTTGGTCAAAGAAAGGAATATTCTTCAACCTGTCATTTTATGCTAAGTGAAAATGAGACCAACGGTGATGATTGGTGCATCGGCAATGGCTTTTTGTCCATAAAAAGAGTCTGAGACAATGGCTGGCAGTTTTTTTTTTTGTGACCCTGGTGACATGTGCAACTGAGAGAGAGAGCATTGAGTTAAGACTCTGTTTATATTTGTCTGGAAGCTTCAAACCCACGAGTGAAGCAAGCAGTGGAACCGAAACCAAACAGAAATTTACACTTTAACTACATTCTATCAATTGTAAACCTTATGACAAATCTCTGAAGCCAGAATGAATCAACTTAAAATTTTGTAGAAAAATCTCCATAAGCCAACATCATTAATTTTTCTATTTAACATTAAATCATTATCCTAATTTTGTCATAACAAAAATAATAGTGCATAAAAATTTGATATTTTTTTATTGATTTTATTTAATAAGAAATTATATAGCTGAAAATGTGAATATAGGATGTGTGTTGTGGTGCAGTAGAGAGCAGCTTGGAACAAGAAATCAGAGAGCTGAGTTCAAATTCCAGTTGAATTTGTTACATTCACTTGTGCGCAAATGTCTTTGAGAAAGGTTATTATCTGTCTCTTCTCCCTCCAGCTATGAGTTAAATAGTAGGGCAGATTGGGTTCTATAACTTTGATTGGCAACTAGTCTACCGCAGAAAGTAATGTATCATGTATGGCACTTAACTGACTGATAGCTGAAAATATCACCTTGTAAGTTTATGTGATAAATAAACTATATCAGTAATTTAATTAAAAAGTAAAAAAATAGCTCCTGATTTTGTTAGATATTTATAAATTCTCTGTAATTGTAATTTTTATTTACTCTTCCTAGGGCAAACCACCCACCATGTTTTTTTTTTGCTTCACTCTAAGAAGATAGAATGCATAGTTATCAGCAAGAGAGGCTGTCTAAGGTGTGTGCTATGTCTGGGGAAAGCATAAAAATTAAGCAGGTACAGAAATATAACTATCTGGGTGGAGTAAATGATGGTAAATGTGAAAGAAATCCAAAAGTGCATGGTAATAACAAATAATGTCTTCAGAAAACTAAGCAAGGGATTAAGACAGAGGAAAATATAATTAGAAACGGAGCAAAGAGTATTGAACTGTTATTACATCTTTTTTTTTTCACCCCGAGTGAGGCACTAGAATGCAGTGGGCTTAAGGTGTGAAAGAGAATGAGAAGATTTTAATTAAGAAAAGACAAAATGAGAACAGGGTTCAAAAAGACAAAAGATGGTGATTGACATTGCAGTTAAATTTTTGAAAATTGTAGTTATCAGGGAAACAAGAAATCAATGGGGTGTTTCACAGTTGAGAAGTACAAGAAGAGAAATTGTTAGAGTAGAAATGGCATTTAAATCTTGCTAGTCTAACAGTAAAATGGTGAAACCTAGTTGCCTGTCTTTGGAGCACCAGTGAACAAAGATCTTTAGTACAGTTCTCATGAAAATAATTGTAGAAAAGACAGAAGGAAACCAATCTAAGCCAAAACATGTCAGTAGGAATGTGACTGAAGTTAAAATGCCTAATCAGGATTGATTACATTGAAGACCCTTATTTGAATTTTGTCAAGAATCTCAAGATATACAGCAGGAGCACCAGATGAAATATGGCAACAGTATTCAGTGCACGGATGAATAGAAGATTTATTTTCTGGCACAACACAATGAACCAATGAAGTTTCCTTGTAACAGACATAGAAATTGATTCAATGTAGTTACTGCATTTAGTCAATGTTAAATGTGAACCCAAGAAAGTGTAGTGTGCTGCTCTCTTGGAGTTTAACATGCTAATGGCAAGCAGAAAATGTTCTTTGTGGTGATTAAATGAAAGCTGTTTTATTTTAGAGTGGTTAAAATTTACAAATCATTTCTTGTCCCAGTTAACTACTGATTGAAGAGCCATTTCCAGAACAGTTGTCAGGTTTATTTTGTTGAGTCTTTTGAATTTGCTAGTAAGACAGGAGTGAATGGTTGAATCATCTGCATAAATATCTAGTTGGGAACTGATGACATCAGGGAGATCATTAATGGATCAGAAACAGTGTAGGTCTAAGGATAGAGCTCTGCAGCACCTTCATGTTAGTCTGAAATGATCTGGAGGTATTCCTGTTAAGCACAATCTTCATTACATGATTTATTAAACACAACTGGATTAAGCTAAATATCCATCTCATGACACTGTAGTCATTCAGCTTGCATAGAAGGCCAGCATACCAAACCCTGTGAAACACCTTAGAGATTTCTAGAGCTGCAACCCGAACTTCTCCATTCTTATCTAAAACTTGATAGACAAATACAGTGATGGCTGTTAACATGTTGATTGTAGACCTGGCGAAATGGGAGCTTTATTGTTTTTCCAAATGGAGGTCATGTGAAGTAACATGTTTAACCAATTCAGCATTAGTTAGGGCCTCAAGTACTTCACTGAAAAGAGACTAGTGGGCAATAGTTTGTAGAGTCAGAAGGTTCCCCAGAGTTCTTAAAGACAGGAACTATAGAAGAGGACTTCCAAGAAAGCCGAAAGCAGAAATGAATTTGTTGTAAAGTTTGGAGAAGGTAGGTGCCAGCTCAGGACCACATTTATTTAAGATGACAGTAGAGATTCTATCACATCTGCTTGTTTTGTGGAGATCTAATTTATCACTGAGTGGAGCCTCCGTTTTAGGGGGAAAAGATGAGTTGAGAGTAGAGTTGGAAAAGAACGTTTGAGCAAAGCACTCTACCTTATCTTCAGTAGATGTCAGTACTTCAAGTTGATTGAAGAGTGAAAGGACTGGGAATCCGCAATTGTTCAGCACATGCTTGCAAAGCCATCAGTAATCTCTAGAATAAAACTTGTGAGAGGCTATACAGTGTTTTATTCTATAAGCAGATACTTTGCTTCTTTGAGGACACACCTGCACTCATTATGAGCAATGACAAAGAGACATCTGTGACAATAAAACCTGTCATGTTAGTATAGCCTGAAGTAGTGATTCCTGTGGGATTTAGCAGCTAAGAAGGCAGGTGAAAACCAAGGAGATGATCGTGGTTTCACTTGGTATTTCTGTGCTGGAATGAAAGCTTCAATGCTGGCTTTCACCCAAGAAGCGACCTCAGTGACATATTTATGAACAGGATGATGAAGAATATCATTCCAAGGAGCATAATGAAGAAAGTCACAAAATGAGTCCCAATCAGTGTGTTGATAACAGAAAGATATTCTGTTAGTAGGAAGTTTGTGACAGAGAGGAAAGAGATAACTATAAACACTACTGTATGATTGGAGTTGCCAAGAAGACAGAGTTGTAGAGCACAACATCTAATTTCCAATAGCAGTGAATGCCAGACAATTTCCTCATATCCATTTCTGGAATACAGGGCAAAAATACCAGTCATAAAACATCTTTTCTATCCAATCAGAAAAGGGCCACATGGTTTTCACAGTAGTCATTACTAAGCCATTGACTAGAAAGCCAACACTGATTCCACCCAGAAAGGCAGGTCTAACCTGGCGAGCATTAATGACGTACCACCACAGCAGGTAAGCTTAACCAAACATCACAGGTTATATGACTGCACCGGCTGTCAGTAGCGGTACAAAGGTGTTTCTATCAACAGTGATGCCTTCAGCCAGTGATGAAACCAGTAGCAGAGATTAACTTTTGACTACATATGCATACTGATTTTCTTCACTTGGCTTTCTTGACTACTACCTTGTGTTATACCCTTAACTTTCCCAAAACGGATATGCTATACCCCAGAATGGATAAACGATCAAACCTTGTAGATCATGGGAAAGAAAGACTCTTTTGCTTATCTCAACCACATCTTATCTTCATTTATTGTTTTGTTAGATCCATTTTTTTTGTTAATTGTAAGGCCATGTGAATATGAAAGTGTGAATGAATGATAGAACAGGGATGCAAAGGGATGGTAGAGTAAAAGATTGCTTAAACAAAAACAAGTTTGGACAAGTCATAATCACCGCCTGTCCTGAACAGATGTGGCATAAAAGAAGATAACAAAACATCTTCTGCTTAACAACTGATTTAAGAGTTCTAACTTTTCATAACAGCTTCCTTTCATTTTATAGTGTCATATCAATTACGATGTGTGTTGTAATGCAGTGGATTTGTCTTGGAACAAGAAATGGGGGAGCTGGGTTCAAATTCCAATTGAAGTCGTTGCATTCACTTATGTGCAAATACCCTTGGGAAAGATATAAATCTGTCTCTTCTCCCTCCAGCTATAGGTTAAATAACAACAGATTGTGTTCTATAGGCTTGGTTGGCAACCAGTCTACTGCAGAAAGTAATCGCAACCTACTGGGAGAAAATTAAACATGTTAAACATGTCTCTTTTGAAACATATTTGCCCAAGTATGTATCACGTATGGCACTTAACTGACTGGCTGCTTTTCCAAAGCAACTTTTTGTTCTCCACTCTATTTCATTATCATCAGAGGATTTAAAATATAACACATTCTTTTTTTGTTTATTTTTTTTTACAATGTTCATTCTCTACTAAGAACCACTCAAGGTAGAAGGTTACAGAATAAGTGTTATGGGGAAATGTAAGGAACATTACAGTTAACTCTAGACTTGCACAGGCTAAGATTGTGGTGATCAGAGAATCATCCTCTTGGAAGTCAGTTCTACAATGTAGCGGCTCATGGGAAGAAGCTGTTTGAATAGAACTTATATCTCACCGATGGAATAGAAAGGGAATGTGGGTGATTCACTACAATGTGCATGATATGGCAGGTCTTTACTTTGAAGGTCAGAACCGAGGGAACTAAGGAATGTAGTTTGTCTGAACATTTTCCATGGAAATAGCAATAGCAAGACACTTGTCACATTTCATCAGTGTCCAAATTTCAGAAGCCCAATCATTTTCAACTAAAACTTTTCATTGTCTACCTTTTGGCCTGGCTGAAGCTGCTTGCAGTTTTAATTCAATTATGTCACTTTCTTTGATTGACTTATCCAGCTTGGCCTTTTAACCCATGCTGTACTATTTCTTCACTTGTTTGTTGAGTGTCCATGTTATATTACTACATTGTAGAAGGGTCATAACACTTTTGCTCAACAGAATCTCTCTCACAATCTGATGTGTTCTCATATCTGCCCTGCCTCTTGCTTATGTCTCCCCACCCATATTTAACAAGTATCTGTTTATGTTCTTTGCCAGTCTGCATGTCAAACTCATTTTTCATCTTTTACAATACCATTTTTCTTGTATTTATTGCTTCATTTATTTTCTACAGCTTATCAGCCCATTGTAGGTTATTTAAAACCAAAAAATATTTCTAGATTGTAAATTTTTTTTTTTAGATAATAATGATACAAATTCTACTAATTAACTCATAGCTGGAGGGTAGAAGAGGTGGATTCATACTTTACCAAAGGTTATTTGCACATAAGTGAATATAATGATCCCAACAAGAAGTGGAACATAGCTCTATGATTAACAATTACAAGCCATTTTCCATTACACTATCTGTACATCCAAGCTTACAGCACTTGGTATTCCCAAGTAGTCACCCATCTAAGTACTAACCAGGCTTAACATTGCTTAACTTCTGTGATTGGAACTGGTGTTTTAACAGGATGTGGTCATGAGCCCAGACAGATAGAAAAAGCGTGGATGCTGAAATCAATACTACATAGTGAGTGACAGCTTCATTCCTTAAGTCAGGGTCACCAAACTATGGCTGATTCCAACTGCTATGTCAGTTCATTTGGCCTGCTTTTGCACTGTGCCACAAATGAACTAAAAAGTAATTATTTATACGTAATTATCAGTGGATTGTAGTTAAACTTACTATGTAGAAAAATTAAAAATAAATATAAGTAAAAAGGCCAAAATTTGGTCAATCTGATTTTTGCATGTGACAGTAAAAAAGTATTAGGAAAATCAGTGAAAATAAAATATGGAGACCTTTTGCAACTTTTGATATCTGAGCACTGTTTGTGTAAATACCTGCAATAAAATTTCTAAGAAAAGCAATAGAAATTGAAGAGATTTATCTCTGGTGTAGCATCAATGTTTGGAACGATTTATGTCTATGAGCAAACATTTTCAAAAATGAAGTATGTAAAGTCAGCACATTGAATGAGGTTGACTGATGAGCATTTCAAAGCAATTCTCTTGGTTGGATAATTCCAAAGCAAATATTGACTATATCTTTAAGAAGTAAATGCCAGTTTCACAAATTTCACTAACTTTTTTTTGCTGCTTAGTTTGTTAGATTACAATGTTTGTGATAACTATTTTATTGCTAGTGTTGCTGTCTTTGATAACTTTCTGTGAAATAAATATTTATTGTCTTTATTTTTTGTGTATTCAGTACATTGCATTGAACAAAATAGTTATTTAGCCTGTGCTTCTCGTTCTGTCGGTTATCTGGCCCTCTGTGAAAAAAGTTTGGTGACTCCCTCCCTGCCTTAAGTAATCTGTCTGTCTATATATCCAAAGTTATAACATCTGTTATTTCCAAGTAGTCACCCATCTAGGTACTAATCAGGCTCAGTTTTGCTTAACTTTGGTGATCATACAGGAATCATATATGTGATATGGCTGTAAGCCTATAAGAGTGAGATAAGCTCTGTCTCACTTGGTGCTGAAGTGCATATTTCAGCTTTTCAGATGACTCACAGATTTTCTATAGCTGAATGCATTGCATTAAGAATAATGGCCACAATCTCATTAGTCAAAATAACCTTTAGGTTAGGAAGTTGATCATTTAGATTTGCAAGTAGCATTTGGACTTTTTCCAAAAATCATTTGGTTGGGGCAGTACTCATTAACATTGTTCTGAAACAGTCCTTAGCACTCAGCGCCCAAGCTAAAGCCACATTGAAACTACAGTCTGTATTTTTTATGGTTTTATTCATCATCTCTCCAAGTATTCTATTGTCTCTCTCAGTTACAATGTGCTTAAATTCTATCATTTATACACAAACTGACATATCCCCAGTACTCTGATATTTCTCAAAAAGCTTCAAAAGTGCAGACTGTTTACCATCTTTTTAAAACAGTATCTAATCTTTAAATACATTTTTTTCTCCATTTCATTATCCCTATTCAAATCCTTTAAATTCAATTCCAGTGAAGCTTCTCTTATTAAATATCTATGCAGATGATACACCAGTGTATGGCTGCACTTGTTTTTTAATTGGTTTCACCTCAACCAAGGCAGTAAAACCACTTAGACACAAGGGTTGCTGAGTGTAGAAGAATTAGGAACAGAAACATTAATAATGAACAGGAAGAGAAAAGAGTAATCAGGGGGACAGTAGATAGTAATTGACATTGTATTTAAATTTTTACAGATTAAAGTTGGCTGGAAAGTATGGAGCCAGAAAGGAGTTTGACAAATGAGAAGTGTGAGAAAAGAAACTGTTAGCATAGAATTTTATGGTTACATCTGGCTAGCTCAATTGTAAGTTGATGTGATCTCGATACCAGTCTATTACTGTACTTACATTCATAAAGTCTAGGTACCATAGCGAAGAGCTCATCTGAACAATTAACATGAAAGTATTTATAGAAAAGATGAAGAGAGGTAACCTTACAATGGTGCTTCCAAAAATCTAGATGATCTCTCCTTTGAGCTCTAACAACCCAATGAGAAAAAACTGCCTTGTAACATTCAATAGCTCCAAAATCAAACTAGTAGTGCTTCATCATCACCGAGAAGACCTTAAATTCTCACCTGTCATAATGTTATTCTTTCAAGGTGGCCCCTTGCTTTGAACACCTGTTGGAACTCCAGACCTCAATTGGAGCATATATATATATATATGATCCATTGCTAAAGATGCTCGAAAAAAAGTTGGTTTCTTGTACTGCTTCAGAAAGTACTTTCCAACACTATTTTTACATAGCCTTCTAGAAGATCTATCTGTGAATATATATATATATATATATATATATATATATATATATATATATACCCTATATACTTGAGGATAGGCTGCAATTTTTATTTTAACCAAAATTTTGATAAAAATCAAGGGTGTGACCTATCAATTCAGCATCATAGAACATCTAAAGTTGACTGTGGCATATCAGTCATTTCTGGTGGTTGTACCTTTTTTTTTGCAGTTATTTGATGTTTCTGTAAACAAGCCTTTCAAGACTTACATTTGAAAATTGTGAACATCTTGGATGATATATGGTGAAAAGGAATTTACATTGTCATCGTTGAAAAGACCTGGATTGAGCTTAGTAGTAGAATAGGCAAAGGAAGCCTGGGACATTGTTTCTGAGGAACGAATTATCAAATCCTTCAAATAATGTGGCATCTTGAATGACATGGATGGCACTGAAGACAATATGATGTATGAGGATTTGGTTAGTTCAAACACGAAAAAGAGTGAGGATGGAGATGAAAATATCATAACTGATGATAAACTGAATGAACAAATGAAAAGAATGTTTGACAGTGATAACTATGAAGAATTTTGGGGTTTCAGTCCTGATGAAGTTTAATAACTATATCTAAATAAATACACACTTTCTTATGATTTTATAAATGTAAGCAAAATTTTGGAAAAAGGTGAATGTTTGAAAATATTTAACAAATATTATATTTAATCCGTTTCTTCCCTCCAGTTATGGGTTAAATAATAGGACAGATTGGGTTCTTTAGCCTTGGTTGACAACCAGTCTACTGCAGAAAGCAATGGCAACCTACTGTGGGATAATCTTCTGCCCAGTCAGTCATTTCTCTTTTGAGACATGATCACCCAAAGCATGTATCACGTATGGCACTTAACTGACTGATTATATTTACATTAAAAAAATTGCCATGTATCATCCCCAGGTTATAGCGTCGCATATCTGCAAGTCAACTGCAAATACCTATTTTCACAAACCGAAACTAAGGGTGTGACTAGTCTACTGGCGCAACCTATCTGTGAGTATATACAGTACTTTCTTTACTCTGTCAAGGGCAAAGCCTCTAATGTCAGATGTTTCACCAATAATTAAACATATCAGGTTAACAACTGGTTCAAGGGCAATAAGTCTTCATGATAGGAGGTAACTGTTATGTTTTTAGGAGCCCCTTTCTTCTGCCTAAAGAGGGGATAACTTTGTTCATGAAGAGCTGATTGAATCAACAAGGGATCAGTGATTAGCCAGTAGGTAGTGATCCAAAAATCTCCATTTGAGTTTCTCAAGCATCATTCCAGCCAGATTCAACATAAAATCTGTTTGACATGAGGTAACATGCTGAAATTTTTATTTTGTTGATGAAATTGATGAATCTTTTTTTTTCATATCATTTCACTTGAAGTAAGACAGGAATGCCGCTGTTGCACAGGACGTTATAGTGGGAGAATAAAAAAGTTTCAAATTGTGAAAAAATCAATGAGGGCATTTATTGGATCTGGCTGAAATGACCTTCAACAGAGTCATTTATTATAATTAAGTGGTACCATGTTAGAAAAAAAAGTTATTGTGGTAGAATTTTTATTTTTATTTATTTTATTTTATTTTTTTACAATGATGTTTACCCTGTGCTACTCAAGGTAGATGGTTACAGTTTAAGACTCACAGTTTATGGGGACTTGTGGAGAAAATAATGGTTAGTTCTAGACTTTAACAGGTTAAGATTGAAGTGATTGAGAAAGCATCCTCTTGGGAGTCAGTTCCACAAAGTAGTGGTTCAGGAAAAAACCTGCTCTTGTGGAAATTACATCTCACTAATAGAATATGAAAGGATTGGGGGTGAAATGATGAAACTAAGGAATGTAACTCATTAGAACATTTCCCATGGAAATAGCAACAGATTAGTTAGAGGCTTGCATTGATATGTTTGTGAGAAAAAGTTGTAGTTAGAAAAAAACTCATCACCCAAAATGTTGCCTAGATGATTTGGAATTTGTTTGTTTTTGAAGGCTGAAAAGTGAGAATTGGATTGAGCAGATTAAGCCCAAATATGGCAGCAGTATTCCATTTTTTGTCTGATCTGACTCTTGTAAAGATAAACCATGGCAGAAGGAGTTGGATACATTCTGGAGCAGTACTGACTGTTTTTTTCCAGCATCTTTAGCAATGGATCATATAAATTAGTTCCATTTGAAGTTTGAGGAGAACTGTAATTCCAACAGACATTCAGTGCAAGAAGCCTCATTAAGCTATTTGGGGCAATGTGAATCAGGAAGTACAATTATTTCTTTGTCACCGAATGCTTTCAGTTGCTGTGACAAATATACAGAAATAGAACATTTTTTACCAATAAAATATGGCTGTCCTTTTAATATTCTTAGTCTGAAAAAATTCAGTTGATTTTTGTAAGTTTCTTGAATAAAACTTTTTCAATGTTTATATAATGTCTTTTTTCTGATCATATCATCATTTCTTTTTTAGCACATACAGTTTTTATGGACCTGATGAAATACTTGATGTTCTTGCAATTGCTGACTGGGGACAAAAACTTTCTTTTTATCAACTTTCTGGCAAGCAAGTAAGTTTTTCTTTCATGTTGGAGTGAATGTGTAAACCAAGAAGAGCTTAATCCAAGGACATTTCATTGTGTTCGGTATTTGGTTTGAAAAACGAACATGCTGTAGGATGAACAAGGTTGATCATTATGGGATGGGTTCTTGAAATAAAGCCAGTCTTGCTGAATGTTGGTTGGTGGGTAATTCAGTAAAACAAATAAACAAATTCTAGCTGATTATATAAAAGAAAGTTAAGTTTTTATTCTTCTTTCAGGTACATTTAATAAGCCAATTTGACATGATGCACAAGTTCTAGATTAACAATCCAATGGGAAGGAAACAGTGGAAATACCTAATAATCAGTGATCACTGATGGTGAGTGAGATCAGATTTGATCCTTTAACTTTGAGCTTGGAGTAGGGGAGTGAGAAGCTGCAAACCTTTCTCACCAAGTTCTCAGACCAATTCTCCTTGGTGGCTAGCTGAAAAATCTGCTACTCTCATCAGTGAACAGGTTTTTATATAAAAAGGATATGAAGGGGTAGGGTTTATCTTCTTTGCTCATTACAAACTCAATATATCACCAACACACATGTGCCCATAGCTTTCAGTTAACAGAATATTGCTTCTGCATGGTTTACATGGCATGAAGGTTGAATTCAATAATTCAGGTCATCTTGTTCTTGCTGGATTTGGTTTATCTTACAAATCTATCTAAACATATTTATAAATGGAACTTTGTCTCTGTGTGTGTGTCTGTGTGTGTCCGTTACCTATAGACTCTGAAACGGCTGAACCGATTTTCTTGAAAATTTACACAGTTGTTCTATAAGTGTCTGCGAGTGTTCTTAGCTAGGTTTGTGTCGAGGTACCCCCGATAAATATCAATATTCGAAAAAATCGGGTTATAGAAGGAGTGATCCGATTTTAATTAAATTTGATACACTTATAGACAAAGATATAAGAAATGATATTCAGAAGTTTCAAGGTTGCAGTTCTTACAATCGTGCAGAAAATCGATGATATATATATATATACATACATATATCAAAGGCAAGATGTTTGTGTGTGTGCCTGTTTATCTGTCTGTATGTCCTTTATACAAATCCACAATTTTTATCTGATTCTCACCAATCTTCACACAAATATTCTTTAGGCTGAGTCTGAGCTCCAGGACCATGAATTAGTTTTAAAGCTTTCATTACACCCGAGCAACGCCGGTCTATAATGCTAGTCATCACTATTTTTAGAAATTCTCAGATTTCTTTTTTTACCATTCAAGTAACAAAAAGGATACTCAAAAGTTCACCATGCCAGGGTTTTACACATTTGCTAGCCAGCTCACTTTTTTGACTGTTTGCAGATTGTTGTTCATAATTTTTCTCATTAATTCCTATTGTTCTCCTGTCCAAAATAAAAATAATTCATTTTAATTTAAAAGCAAGAAAATTCTCCTTTCTAAAGTCAATTGCAAAATTTAAATGACATGTATCAAGTCTGGCTCAAGGCCATTTAAACCAGAGCACTGCATAGTGTTATATTTGGACATGCTTTTTTCATTGCTCAAAGCGATGTCATATTTTAAGAAGGAAGTCTTGATTATTTTAATTATCCATTTATTCTCATATTTATATTTTTATTATAATTTTTATTATTAAAATACATACTGGTTTATTTTTTCAAGATAATTCAAGGTATACATTGTTTTATCTTAAAATAAGTGTCATGTAGCAAGTTTACTTTATTAAGAATGTCTATTATCACTAAGAATTATTACATTAAGAACATATAATACATTTAATTTGTTAAATTACTTCTAGACTGACATGGATAATTCTACTCTATATTTAAGCATAACTTTTCTATTTTTTTATGAAAGAGGATGTAGCTTTCAAATTGTAGAAAAAACATTTCAGGTTGTAAATTTATTTTGTTTCTCTTTGACTATTGGTTCAATATTGTTGATCTCTTTCCCCTGTCATTTATCATCCAAATATTTTTAGCAACATTTGCTGATAATTATATTCTTTTATCCTTTTTTTATTTATTAATTGTAGTGTAACATGTATCAGAATTTATTTTCAAATTTTTAAGAAAAGCATTTTGAGTTGTAACGTTATTTCGTTTAATTTTTCAGTATTGGTTCAGAATAATCAATTTTTTCCTCTATTATATATTGTTAATATATTTTAACAACAACGATAATGAAAAATGTTCTCTTATTTGGTGAAAATTTTATACTTTTATTCTTTTCTTATTTATTGATTCATTTGAATTATTGTCATTCAAAATAATAATAAGTAGTACATTTGATGATAGACTGCTTACCCCGACATCCAGTGTAAAATATAAAGTTTATGCATGTATTTTCAATAGTAGTATCTTTACAGTGAAGTGGTTAACCCTGCTTTACTCAGGTGAATTGGGATGCAAAACTGTTCTATTATACGGCCTACATCCAACTCTCACACATGACTCGAAGAATTTGCATTGGCAATGCTGGCTAAACTGTGAGGTCAATGACTTTACCAGTGGGTAGAGGAACTTCTGAGAGGGGGGAATGGAGTAACATCCTTGGTGTAAATGGAACTGGCAAGCCGCTGCACTATTTTGCCTTGAATGTTGCTATAAACCACAATTACAAAAGAAATAAGAGTTGTGACCACAGTGGCACAAAATGTGCTTATTTAATAAAAACGTATGTACATATTGATAATGAACTTAATCCTTTTAAAGCCAGAAGTGCCCAAATGCATCTACAAGCTTCACATGCTTACAGTCTGGGAGTACCTGAATGAGCCCTCAATTGAGTATCACTATATTTCAATATATAGTGTCACATGATTGATGAAAAGTACCAGAAATTTACAATTTTGTAAAAGTTGTATTTTTTCCAAAACCTTGTCTCAACCAGTAATACTAAGGAGGCTGAAATTGGTATCATTTGAAAGAGAAATCATTTTACTTTCATATAAAATATACTTTTCAATGGTTTCTGAGATATATCAATTTAACTGCGCTAATATCACAGAGAACTAGAAGACAAAATTGTCAGCAACTTTGGACTAGGATACTGAAATGAGTGCACTAATAGTGCATGGCAAATGATCATGTAATCACTAACACCTGGTTCTTGGAGCAGCTGAAATGCCTGTCAATATGGGGAATCCCAGGAAGAGATACAAAGAACCAGATTGATAATGTAACCATCAACAAAATGTTCAGAAACACAGATCTACTCTGCTAAACATACCCAAGTGCCGACTGAAGGAGCAGCCATCATTCAGTTGTGTACAACATTAGGATAAAACTATGAATACTAAAGAAGACTAAAGCAATGCCTACAGTGCAATATGAAGGACCCAAGTTGTATGAGGATTTACAAAAACTAAATGACTATAACTGGAATGAAAACATAAAGTGTGGAACATGCTGAGAGAAACACTATTGACTTCATTGAAGGAGATCTTCCTATTGAAAACTAGACAAGAAAGGAATGAATGAATGACAGAGGAAATTCTAGTGATGATGAAAAAGTGACAATAAGCAATGCGAGGATTGGTAAACAATACTGAACACTAAACACAGCAAATATGTACATCAGAATAAAAGACTTAACAGGATGAAAGGTGAGCCAACCAACAGGCTCTATAAAATCAAAGGAAGGATCACTGATAGGAAAAGAAAAAAAAATACCCCAAAGGTAGAGCAAATATGTCAGAACTTTTTCATGATGTGAAAGAGAGATCTATTCTGGAGAATATGGAAGGGACAGAAATACTAAAAGATGAAGTAAGATCAACATGGGATAAGATGAACAGGAATAAAGTAGCAGGGCCTGAATGGATCATAACAGAATTGTTCTCAGCCTTAGATGATTTCAGTATAAACAAGATCACAGAAGAAATGAAATATACAACAGCTGCCAAATATCAGAAGACCTCACTAAATCCAACTTCATCACATTACCTAAGAGACTAGATGCAAATGAATGTGAACTCTATAAAACAATCAGTTTAATGAGCCACATAACCAAACCAATGATGTGAATTCTGATGAATAGCATGTGAAGTGAAATTAAGTCCAAAATAGGACAAGAACAGTGCAGCTTTGTCAAGGTCATTTCAGTATCCTAGTCCAAAGACGTGATACCAAAGAGAGCATTATAAATGCAGAAGGATGTATACTTATGTTTTATACAAAAGCATTTGACAAAGTATGATACAAGGATCAATTTAACCTGCTAGGAAAGCTATATCTTATTTGGAAAAGATGTTAGAATAATCCAGAACTTGTATGGAGAGTGAAGTGTCTGCATACAAATAGAAAATGAATTGAGTAGCTATACAAAACTAGAAAGGGGTGTGAGATAAGAATGTCTCTCCCCAGATTTATTCAACCTCTACAGTGATGCTATCCTAAGGTAACTGGAGACACTACCAAGATATATTATCAGTGGGTGAAATCTTAATAGTGTAAGATATGCAGATGACTCACTTTGAAAGAAAACTACAGGACCTCCTAGACAAAGTGTTAAAAGAAAGTGAGTAAAAATGACTATTAACTGCAGGAAAAAGGTATGATCATCAGTAAGAGAAAAAACCCAAGAAGTGAGTTACAAATTAGAGATGTAAACATTAAGCAAGTGCAGAAGTTGAAATATGTGGGAAATGTTTTAATAGCAGATGTAAAATGCAATACAAATCTAAGTATGCATTGGACTAGTGAAAGAAGCACTCCTAAAGCTAAGCAAGGTGCTGAGAAACAGAAAGATTTTATTAGAAGCAAAGAAAAGAGTTGGATTGCTATATGATATGCATCCTCGTATATGGCAGTGAATCTTAGATAATCTAACATATGAGGAAAAAACTAGAGGCAGCAGAAATGTTGTTCTCCAAAAGGATGTTTGAAATTTCATAGATGTAGTGAGTATCAACAAGGAAGTCTTAAAGAAAATGGCAACAGAAAGAACACTTCTACTCAGAATCATGAAAAGACAGCCAAAATTCCTTGGACACATAATGAGGAAGTAGGGCTTAGAAATTCTAACCCTTATGAAGCATACTGAAGGCAGGAAAGATAGGGGATGGCAACAAGCCCCTTATCTGATGAGCTATGTATAAATGGCTGGCAGAAAGGCAGGTTGGAGAATTAACAAAGGCAGAAAAACTGTTAAGAGCCACAAGGGATAGGAAGTTGTGGAGAGCTATGATTGCTTATGTCCTGAAGGGATGCAGTATATAGAAAAAGAAAACAGATTTTTCAACAATTTGGTCTATACTGGGATTTAACAGTTGAAATCTCTTAATGGCTAGTAGGGGTTAATAACTGTATTTACATATAAAATTAAATTTTTTTATGTATAAAAGATGAAAGCTGTTCTATAAGTGTAAATATTTACACAATCAACAAGAAAAATATGCATTTAATATTTGAATGTCTATTTATACTGTTAGCCTGTTCTAAAGATGATATTAACAAATATTAAAATTGTAATTTTTTTCTACCATTTTTTAATATTTACATTAAAAAAGGGGTGCTGAAAAGTTCTTAGTCTGTGAATACGAGATTCCAGAAAAATTCTGATGTATACTCATTTGGTCAGATTTTGAGAAGTTATGCCTTGTCAGTCAAATGTGTTAACTATTGTTAAAAGGAGTCATCAGGTCCCATACTCCACTTCCATACACACTTGATATATTTTTTCAAAATAAAAAAAATAGTTTTTTGACATTATTTTTATTTGGACTAATTTCCTCTGCTTTGTTGTTGTTATCACAACATTTCAGCTGTTATGCCCTCTAGCATTCTTCATGTACGTGTTGATCTGAGTAATCTTCAGGAAATTTTGAAATGAACCCTTTATTTAATCTGCTAGGCATAGAATGTTTTCATTGCACTGTCTATGTCTATATCTAGGGATATCTCATCTTGCTCTCTCTTTAGTACTGCTCAGTTATTGCTCACCTTTTTTCCACCGAGTCTGTACTAACGAACCCAAGTATTGAATTCATAATTACTATACCATGACAAAGTTCAGTTAGTCCATATAGAAATAATGATAACTCTTTGTCTTAGAAATTCAGATAAAAATAAGTTATGATGTTTTTCTGTCTTGAGTAGATAGCAAGACATTTTCAGTTGATGCCATAAATTTAATTCATTTTTATTTTGTGCTTTTAAATTGATGTAATTTTTGTTTTTGTACATTTTATAAGAATTCTCCATAATAAGCTTAATTTACTTCTTGTTTATGATCATTTAAATAAAATTTGTCTGTGTATCTTTTCTCATTGAAGTAATGTGTTTGTGGGTTTAGAGTAGATACCAGAAAGCAGCCTGTTAGCTGTTTACTGGAAAAAGGGCCAATTATCATTGCAAACTAAATTTTCTATGTACTTAAAGAAATGGTGATATTTCATCATGACTTGGCTTTCTTGCAATGGTGAACACCTTTATCCTTCAGGGAATTGATACACTTGCAAAAATGAGTGCTGTGGGGATGGATTTGTAAAATCCTAGGCTGATTCTCACATCTGTAAATGAACATTTGGAGAATGAAGAAAACCAGATACACATACATATATAATATATAAAGCGAGATATGTATAATGTGGCCTCTAACCATGAAGGCAAGCTATGGTTGTAGCAGTCATTTTATTGTTGGTAACAATAGGAAATTGTATTACATGTGTATTATCATACACCTAAATTGGGGAGGCAAAACTATTCAGAAGCTATTGATGGTTGTGCTAGCATAAAATCACAAGCGATTGTGGCAGGGTTAGAGTTTACTGACCTGTTTTGAGGTGGTAATTATGCCAGCTGAGACACTCTCTCCCAGACACTGTAATTAAGATCAGCTCAGCATACTTGCAGTATAAACCACAGGTAGACTCTGTGGGTATTGAATGAATACAAATTTGCTTGAGTAGTCATCTGTAACAGGGATTGGTTAGCTACCCTAGCAGATGGATTTTCTCAGAAATGAATACCCATTATTATTACTATTATAATTAATCAAGTACTCTTCTCTGTCTACCATTGTGACATGGTCAAGCTTGACTGCCAATTGGACAGAGTATGAGTAGAGATTTTGCTTCTCCCAAGGGCAGTGGTTTTCAAATAGTGTGGTATGCTTCATAGGTGAAGAGGATAGGAGGTGAGGTGAATGATTGAAAGACAAAGATTTAGAAATAGTTTTTAAAAATTCATATGCCAAGAACAAATATGATTTCAAAATTGAAAATATTATTATGGATTACTTGTAATTACATGCACCAGTCCCAGGATAAATAGTTATTGACAAATTTTATCATTGTGATATTTTTTGCATTATATTATGTGTTAAGAATATAGTAAACAGGGTCAGCAAATTGGAAGAAAGAGTTATCAATGATAATGTTCTGACTTCATATCTGTGGTTATCTCTCTTTAACCCTCTCTCTATTTATTATTTCTAAATGTACTTTTTATCACACAAAACTTAAAGTACGAGCAAATTTTAATTCTGAAAATGCAGCCCAGAGAAAAATGTTTGGGAACTACTGCCTCAGAACATTTAAATTGATGTAAACAGTGATAAGTAAAATTTGAAACTGCTTCATAATTTTCCAAGACATTACTCTGTCCATCAGTCCACATTTCCTAGTAGATAAGCAGTTTTTCTTTTTTTTTTTTTTTTTAACCCATTTAATTTTGCTGCCATTGTTTTCCCCTCCTATTTATTTTCCCACATTTGTTTTTACTCTTTGGCAATTATAATAAAATGTTCCCTGTACAAGTAAATAAAGCCTGTGAATTTTCACAAACTTTGCTGCAAAATAATTTTTCATTCTTTGCTTATTTTTTAAATGATTATTTTTTCAGGTCAGTGGTTAGGTTTGGTTTGGTTTAGTTTACATCAATGGGTTGTTTAATACTGACAAGATTTTCACAATAGATTTGTATGAATTGAATATATATTCTTTCTATGAAATAAGTTTTTAGATCTGGATTCATTGATGTATTTTGTAAAGTGGGTTTGTAAAGTTGAGAGTCAGATGTATCGCTGGTATGTATTTTTTTCCTTCAAAAACATATTACTGGTAATATTTTTTTCTTCAAAAATGTATGCCTGGAAATTTTATTATAAAATTCTATTTTATACTTTCATAGTGTTTCAACCCCAGTTTGAGGGTTAACTATTTGCCCATAATTGTGACCCTAATACGTGCTACCACCCCAAGTCAGGGTGGACCTTGGAACAACAGCAATTGAGGTGGTTCCATGCTCCTCAAAACCTCTCAATCAGAGGCCTAGCTTCCAGATGCAGTTTGTCATATCCAGGATCAGTCAGTGGTTAAAAATGGTTTGAAAGGAATAAATCCTTTAAATCTCAAAGAGAACAAGTATTCATTTGACCCTATAGACTGGTGCTACAAAATCACAAAATAA
This sequence comes from Ascarosepion bandense, assembly GCA_037127315.1. Classification (NCBI taxonomy): domain Eukaryota; kingdom Metazoa; phylum Mollusca; class Cephalopoda; order Sepiida; family Sepiidae; genus Ascarosepion; species Ascarosepion bandense. Next base: position 145,091 of record JBBBDQ010002381.1, read on the forward strand.
TTCTAAAAAGCTCCACTACTTGAACACTTGCAACAGCAGCAACAATAAAAATGAGTAATAAATATTGATAAAATGAGGATAGAATCATGCTGTTATCTTTACACGCTACCAAAAACAAAAGATTTAGAAACAAATCCTTATTAATTCTAGGCAATAACATTTAGTGAACTTTTATAAACTTGTAAATATAAAATTATTCTTATAATCTAATAAAATTCTTTTATCAATTCTTGAGAAAACAAAAAGAGGATGTATAAGTGAAAAAATTGCCAAGGGAGTATACTGTCATAGTGGTGTCAAGAGAAACATGGTATTTTTTACCTGTTCATATACTAAACTTTGCCAAAATGATTTTATATATATTCACCAACAGTAACGCTAAAGGTTTGGTCAATGAATGCCAATATTTCCAATGTATGAAAATGGTTAATTTTACTCTTAGATAAAATTATTTTGGCCTATTCTTTTACTGAAATGAGTCAACTGTAGTTATTTTCTCATTAAAGCTCAAGGCATGACTTACAATTATTTTTCCATATTTCTACTGAAAGAATATGTTGAATTGTAGAAAAATTATATCACATACACTGTACCCAAAAGTCTGTGGTATTTGGCCATATCAAAGTAGTTACTCTAATATATCATTTTCACCATTCCATTCAGAGTAGTCTCTGTAGATTTGTATACAGCAATCTCATAAATGGCAATTCAGTTTGCATTCAATTTGCATATGCTTTTTAGATTCCCCAAACATTTGGGTAGCAGCCTGTGAATGTCAGTTTGACTTTAATGGAAGAATTTATTGGAAATTTATATTTTTATGTCTCCCCAAACTTTCAGATTAAACCCTTCTGCTATGAACATTCATTATGACCCTGTCAAGAATGGGGTTATCCAAGACTAAGGGAATTTTGTAGTATATTATTTACTTCTGCCATAGATTAAAACATTGCATAATTCATAGACATAAAACAGTTATTGTCTATTGGGAGTGATGTTACCTTTAATTTCATTGGATGAATAAGAAAAATGTTGTGTTACAATCATAGGAATAGTAAAGATATTGAAGATTGAAATGGTTCTTTTCATGCAACATTTGATTTCATGAATTTTCACCTGGGTTGTAGCAGTTGCTCACAGATTATGAAAATAACTACCTTGAGTTTGGCGTCCAGATATCATTTTTCATAATTTTAAGTTTCCAGTTTCCTAAACTGGTTGGTGTTAATAAAGGCATACATCTGTACAGATCGCTCCAGCATTTTCATGATGATTAAATCACAGAGCCATCAAGAAAATGATGATGATGATTATAGTAAATAATTTCATTTTTAATGTAAATTAGATATGCTTGTCCAATATATATATATAATATCCACCAAGAGAAAGTAAAATGGTAACATTCTGAACGCTAATGCCATATTTATTCTAGGTGTAGTGTATCTTGATCACTTGTCATGTACCTCATTAAAGTCATATAAGTACCACATGTACTACAGCTGCAATAGAAATGGTGTACCTTAGGCAAGATAGCCTGACAAAACCCAACCCTCTCCAGGGTGGTTTGAATTCAATTTTCCATCTCCTAGACTGGTTGCCAACCAAGGCTATACAAAGCAGTCTGTCCTGCTATTTATCAATAGCTGAGCGGGTGGGGAAGAGATGGGTTCATACCTTTCCCAGGTATACAAAAATAGAAAGGGGTATAAGACAAGGATGTGTTTTCTCACTGTATAAAAATGATTTTTCTTTCCGTTTGTTTAAAACTGCTTAAAAAAATGATTAGAATTAAAGTGAATGTCAAAATGTGAAGAGAAATTTCAATTGTTTATGTATAAATAGAATTTAGTTTATTAAGAATTTTCAGAATAACTAGGATATTCTCTGGGTCAGGCATTTGCAGTCAAGTTGGAAGGATCATGTGGAAATGAGATGCGACTTCAAATCTTATCAGAAGTAAATTCTTGTTCTGAATTTAAAAGAAAAATTAAATTTGCCCAAATCCAAGTATGATTCATGTAGCTTATTACTTTTAAAAGTACAGAATTTATTCATTTTTTAAATAAGCAATTAAATTATACTTCAGTTTAATTTTTGTTCAAGAATTAGTACTGAATTTACTTAAATTATTATTTGAGATGGTGTCTCGATAAAAACACTTGGTGTACTTGGACTACTGTGAATGTCTGAATTGGGTGTCAAGAAGAGTGTCCAGCCCTGTAAAACCTTGTCTCAAATCATTATGATAAATCCTTTTTTGTCAGGCAGGACAAACCTTGCTTTGTGAGATTAATCCTGGTCCTGCTTAAAAACAAAAAAACCCAAAATAAATCGGAAAGAAAAACATTTCAGTGATACTAAACTACTAAAATTAGTACAGTTCTTGAAGATGCTATAAAATAATGTATTAATAACTGTTTTTATTTAATTTTCCATTTATTTAATTATTTTTTTTAATACTGTTTAAGCCATAACTAATGTTAGTCATGGAGTTGATTAAAATTTAATCAAATTTGAGGACAGTTAAAATAAAAATCATATAATTGCTTCTTCAGTCTTTTTTTCTTTAAGACAAGAGATTTTTTGCAGTGTCTCTTGTTGGATAAGGTGTTTATTTTTGGTCATTATTTGTTTTGCCTTTTTTTTTTCTTTTAAGATCATTCAGTTAAAAAAATTAAAATCTTTTACAAATTTTCAAGTAATTGATAACTTATAAGGAAGGGAGATTCTAATAACATTTCAGCTTGAATGAAGACAAAATGTCAAAAATTCTCAAATGTTATATGATTTATGATTTGTTCAAATCTATGCTCTCATCTTGTTTTGTTTCTTTATCAATGTTTAGTTTGGTACACTGTTAGACCTTCATCACTCATGTACAATATACAGTAACCTTGAGTAGATTTTAACTGAAACCCTTTAAATGAGTACTAATTTCTTGCTTGGCAACTTGGCTGAACTCAAAATGCCACTTTTATTGGTATTAAACCTAGCTTTCTATAGCTAATATGATTTTTTTTTCTCCAAGTTGCTATGTAAGTCATCATGGTTATCAAGGGAACAGGCCAATATGGAGAGTTCATTTGTCAGCCCAAAGAAGCATCATTATATACATTGTTGAAAGTGGAATTCACAGTTCATTACCAGAAATTGTGTTGGCATTGACAAAGAATTCTGTTCAACATATTTTGAAAGAGGTTGTCCAAGAGTTGTTTAGATGATTGAACTCCTTTTTTTATTTTTTATTTTAATACTTTTGTTCATTCTCTGACCTTCTTCAGGTGTATGGTCTGTATAGACGCAAAAAAGAAGTCATTTTTTTTCTTTTTGGTAGTACAAACCCAAGAATGTTAACAAATAAATAAAAGAAATCGTAGCAAGTATAGTGATTAAACAGTCATTCACAGTAACCTGTGTGACAAAGCTGAGAGCCGCACTGGCCTGACTTATACGATTCTTTCAATTTTATCTCTCCCTAATGATGCCCACCTATTTATTGGTTAGACCTTATTCTAGAGAAGGTAGTTGGCACTTTTCTCCTGTTCATCGTAGTGTGCCATATCAGATTTTCCTATGACTGTTTTAAAGATCTTATTAGCGGCACAAAATTTAATGCAATTGTAGTATTGTATGCATATTAGTAGGCAAGTATAAACAGAGAATAACTGGAGAAGTAAGAAAAAAGCCTATTGTCACAAAGGACATAGACAGCTGTGCGATGACTATTACATACACACAAAGCAATGCAAAACATAACAGCAATAAAAAACAGACATAATTAGAAGAGACAAGAGGAAAACTTTAATTCCAGTAGTTGTCAGTATGAAAAGGAAAAAAAAAAATAATACTATAGAATGAGTTAACCTGTTATTGTTCCTCATTGTTCAGAAATTGATGGTGGAAATTAATATTTTAATTTTTTGAATCAAGTTAAGTCCTGCATTAATGCTGTTCACATCATGTTTGTTGTTGTGCAGGTCTGAAAAGTAATAGCTTCATGAAATTGGCTCTGCTTATATTTTATCATGTTATATGACTATATATCTAGGGGAAAATAACATTCCACTTTTGACTCATTTTTTATTTATCCATTTGCTTTATGTGAGTGTTATAACTAAGTATATATTTGTCATATGTGAATAAAGTGTTGCTGCCAAAATTTGAGTTTGAACACGAATCACCAGAGAACATATTTGATTTTGTTTTGATGTAATTAGAGGAATTGTGCTGCTGGGATCATGTGACCTTGTAAAAATAATATATATATATATATATATATATATGGGTACATTCGAGGAAGAAGAGAAAAAGATCTGACAATATTCTTTGAAGGCGTTATTTCTGGTATGTGTGACTTTACAAAAGTGGCAATGAGTATTCATTTGAACTTACACGAGAAAACAAAAAATTGTACATGTTGTAATAGGATATGCAGTTAATATTTACCACTTTAACAAAGAGATGTCATATTTGCAAGACTACAGAGAAATAACAAGGCAAAATCTATGAAATATTCAGTGGAGTACAGGAAAATGGAAGAATTAAAATCTATCATGATTCAAATGTTGGTGTTATGAAAGCAACAACAAGAACAACAATTACATAAATTACAATTGCAACAATAACAACAGAAGTTTTCTGAATTATTATTTTATATAACTACGGAAAAAAAAAATCCATCAGATTTATTCACTCCAGATGCTGCTGCTAATTTAATTAGCAAATTTTTATATAATCCAGACAAAGGGATAACTTTTCCAGCTTATTATAGAAGATATTAAGGGATATTCAAAAGGGATTGTTCAAATTGGAATGATGAAAAGAAATTTTGTTTATTATTAAGAAAATTGTCCCCTGCTGAAGATGAAAAGTATGTAAATTTTATTTTACCAGAGAATCTGAGTGAGATAAATTTTGACAAAACTGTAGTAATACTATTGAAAAATTTCAATGATTGCTCATTTACACATTGGCAATGTCTTGACTTAGTAAAGTGTGACAATGAAGATTTTATCACTTATGCAGGAGTCAGGAATCAAGAATGTAGAAGTTCAAGTTAAAGAATGAACTCCAGGTTTATTTAAATGACTGATATTTGTACAGGGCTTAACTTCTATTAAGGATGTGGAAATAAGATCCAGGATACCTGCTAAATTAGAAATGGATCCCAAATTAATTCTTCAGAAAATAGCAAAAGTGTGTCAACATATTGTAAGTCTAAAACTCGATACTACAAGGATTGAGAAAAGAGACATTTCACAAGCACATAGTGTCTGACCATCTAAGAAAAAAGACTATAGACATTTTTCAACTCCTAACAGAGCATTAAAAAAAGATGATCCCCACAATGCCTTATACTTGCAATGGTTGTGGAAGTAAGCATTTCAAAAGTTATTGTTTTTTAAGAACAAAATATACTATGAATGTGAGAGAGTAGGACACAAAAGTACTTATTGCTAATACAAAAAATCAAAGAAAAATAAAACATATGTGAACATGGTAAATATATGGTCTAAAGTCAAAAAGCATAAAGAAAAAATTAACAAGACTTCGAATGTGTCTTTAACTGAGTTAGAAACATCTCAAAAGAGGAAATTTGTTTTTGTGAAAATTAATAATGTAAAAAAACTACAACTATATAAATGATTTGATACCACTATCATAAATGAACAAACATGGAGAAAAATGGGTAAACCCAGTTTATTAACTTCTAAAAAATCTTCATCATGGAGTTTCAGGAAATAAAATTGAACTTTATGGTTGAAATCACCTGTAACATTTCTTTTGTTGACAAAACTAAAAAAGCAGTGGTGTTTGTATTAAAGAATACAGCTAATTTATTTTGAACAGATTAGATTGCATTATTTGATCTTTTGGGACCTTCTAATTAACTTTTTCTGCAACAAAATAAATATTATTAACTCTAGTGCTAATATGGAAAATGAAAATTCAAATAATGAATTAAAAAAGAGTTTTCCAGAAGCTTCCAGAACTGAATTTTAAGGCCAGGCACAATAAAAGACATGCCTGCCCTAACAAATGTAACAAAATTACAAGACTTTTTAGGGTTTGCTAATTACTATCATAGTTATATACCAAACATGCATGAATTAAGGACACCCTTGAATAACTTGCTAAAGAAAAATATTGAATGGAATTGGTCAGATAAATGTCAAAGTGCTTTCGAAGAGATTAAAAAAGTCTTAATGTTTGACTTGTCACTAGCTAATTCTGACCCTAAATTGAAGATTGTGATCGCATTAGATGCAAGTGATTTGGGTATTGGAATAGTGATACTGTACAAGTATGAGGATGGAAAAACTAAACCAACAGCTCATGTTTCAAGATCATTAAAAGCAGCTGAAAAAAGCTACAGCCAGAGAGAAAAGGAAGAATTGGCCATCAAATATGCTATGAAAAAGTCTCATAAATTCATACATGGTAGAGAATTCATACTACAGACAGACCACCATTCATTATTGTCTATATATGGATCAAAAAAGGGTATTCTCACACATACAGTGAATAGACTGCAGCACTGGTGAACTATCCTATTAAACTATAATTATAAAATGGAGTTTCTACTATTCTAAAAATTGAGTCATGTGGACAGACTTTCTAGACTAATACAAAAATTCTTTGAACCACTTGAGGGTACAGTAATTGTGGCAATAAGGGCTGAAAATGAAATCAGTAATGTATTATACAATACAGGAAGAAAGCTACTGCCCATAACATTAGAGGAAATAAGAATTAAGTCAGAAAAATATGACTTCATAATAAAAATGAAGAAGCAAATAAGATTTAAAGAAAAAAATAGAAAAGTGAATATTACTGGAAATAATGCATTTTTATTATGCAATAATGTACTTATGTATGCAGAAAGAATTGTGATACCAGCATTGTTGCAAAAATATGTGCTAAAAGAATCTCACATAGGACATCCAGGAATTTCTAGGATGAAATCTTTGATGAGGTATTACATGTATTGACCAAAAATGCATCAAGATATTGAAAATTTAGTGAAATCATGCAGTTTGTGCTCTGGTAGTGAAGTCATTGTCTATAAAATTTCACCATTGGCCAAAGACCGATATTCCATGGTCCAGAATAGACTTTGCAGGACCATTAAACAAAGCATATTATCTGATGGTAGTCAGTATTTACACTAAATGGCCAGAAATATTAAAATGTAGAAGACTGCCTTGTTTGTGATAAATTTTTTACGCAAAATGTTTGCAAGCTACAATGTTACATTTGAAAGGGCTTTAAAAACAGCTGAGGGAAAGTAGTCAGATGAAGTAATGCCACAACAATTTCTGAGTTTTCAGAATAACACCAAACCCAAACACTGTGTTTGGAATGTTGCTTGCAGAGTTGATGTTCGCCAGGAAGATTAGTCCATTTTTAATTAATTAGTACCAGAACATAAGGTGAGAGCATCAAGAAATAACAATATGAGTAAATACTTCAAACCTGGAGATAAGGTATTTTTTAAAATGTATCAATGTGAAAACGAATTCTGGGAAGATGGCGTTATAAAAAACGTATTGTCAAAATGACATACTGTTATATATCGCCGTACAACGACAAAATAACGAGAACACGCATATATAAAAATATAAGGTTATATTTTTATTCTTGACGACGAACCCGTGTGGAATAGAGAATGGAAGAGTGAGAGCGCACATAGAATGGGTCGACGGGAGTGTAGTCTTGCCTGAGGTGTCTCTCTGCTTCCACTGGCCGTTCTCTGCTGGCGAATCCGTGTGTCGAGGTCTTTTTATAGTCTTCTAGAACCGGGACTTTCCTTCCGGTTTTGCCTCGCCCACGCAACGCCCACGTAATTCCAAGAGACACCTGTTCTGTTTGCCTCCGTAGTCATTTCCGCCGCTGTCGGAAATAAGGGCTCCAGGCCCCGACAGGATGTATTTCTCAAACACCTGTCTTGTCGTTCGCCGACCCCTTCACCGACGGGAAACACCATCGCTTGCATCAACCTTCCTCGGGTGGGGCCAGATTGCTATATTACAATACATAGTACAGCGACAAAGGTGGAAACATAAGTGATACCTTAATCAGTTAAAACAAAGATTCATTGATTTAGAAAGTCTTCAAAAAGAGGTGACTATAGAAATATTGTATGGCATATTTGACATACTCGTGCCATGAAAAATTGTTGAACCAAGGTTTTACAGTAAGAGAAAAAGAACATCAACAAAATTTTTAAATCTTGAACTGAAGCTGAAGAAATAGACTCTAGCGAAAGTCATCTCAGAGAGGAAGAGTCATATATGAGTAAAGTGTTGCTGCTGACATTTAAGTTTGAACATGGATTGCCAGTGAACATAGTTGACCTCGTCTTGATGTAATTAGAGGAATCGTGCTGCTGGGATCACATGACATAAAAATAATATATATATGGGTACATAGTAAGCAGAAAAGAAAAAAGTTCTATTGTTTATAAAGATAATTCTTATTATGTAGATATTCTTTGGGATGAAGAAAAGCTTAGTAAGGTACCTTCAAATCATAATGTATCTTTAAGTGTGTTGCATAGAGTACTAGGTTCTCTAGAGAAGAAGGGTCTACTAGCTAGTTACACGGAAACCTTTCTTGAACAAGAAAGGGAGGGTATAATAGAGCGATTTGTAGTGTTGCCAGAACATTATCATAAATTCGTATGGATCCCTCATTGTACAGCAATTAAAGAAAATGAATTGTGTTCCACTAAAATTAGGCCTGTTTTTAATTGTTCGTTGAAAACAAACGGTGCTCCCTCTTTAAACAAAGCTGTTTATCCAGGGATAAATTTAATCAAAAATGTGCTGGATCTTTTATTTCCGCAGTAACAAATATGTATTTCTAACTGACATCCGCAAAGCACTCCTAATAATTAAATTAAAAACTGAAAAAGATAAGAGTAGATTCTGTGTTTTTTTTATGAAAGTTGGGGATCAGTTGGTCTGTTTCAGATATACTATGTTAATTTTTGGATTTTTGGCTAGCCCCTTTATACTCAACTTTTTAATACAATTCCACTTCGAAAGTTATCCGAACAACGAATGTGCGAAGATGTTAAGCACAAGATTTTATGTGGATAACTTAATTTTCGCTAGTAATTCTGATTCATTATTAATAGAGAAAACATAGGTTGTACTAAACAGCACAATTATCCAAGCAACTCTTTGAACTCTTATGTTTTATTCATTATAATGTCCATTCATTTTCAAGCATCTGTTGTAGTTGGCAATCTACTGGTAATTCTGAGCTGAAACCTTTATTCAAGCCACATGTGTAGACAGTTTTCATTCCATTGTCCATGCTAGAGAAAATCTCATATATGTTAATTCTTTCACTTAACCAGAAGATAATGGATTAAACAGAAGAGACAAGCAGCATGACAAGGATGAATTCAGAAGAATTAACTGATACAAGATGTCCTTTGGCATGAACAATTGGATGAGAATAATCTACCCCCATGGATTGAATAAAGAGTTCAATTTTGAAATTCCTGGAAGATTAATATAAAGAAAGCCTGAATGTACAATGGCTGAAATATTGTGATAATAACCAAAAGCAAGCAAATCAGTTTATAATAATAAGTCCTCATCTCTGAAATTCAAACAAAACTTATGTGCTGATAATGAAAATCATTTTACAGATGGCCTATGTCAATATAATACATAATTCATTTGACTATTGTGCTGCACACATCTTCTTCTTCTTCTATGTGACATGTCCTTTCAGGACGTAGGCAATCATGGCCTTCCACGTCCCCCTATCCCTGGTGGCTCTTAGCACGCCTTTCTCCTGTTATATCATGCAACCCCTGTTCTGCCTACTCAGGCCCGTCAAGTATGTTACATGCTGTTTTCCCCTCTCTCTCCTTCCCTCTATCTGGCTTGTTAGCATCAGATTCTCCAAGCCTTCCTTCCTCACTGCATGTCCCAGGAACTTTATCTGTATTTTTCTGATGCTCAGTATCAATTTCCTTTTCATTACCATCCTTTCAAAAACTTCATAATTGCTCACATGCTGTATTATTACTTGTATTGTGATAGTTTATCATTATGGTGTAATTCAGTTAAGAATGTTTTACTAAATATCAGTATCTATGCTTATGACACATCTATACACACCTATCTTTCTTAATGGTAAGTCTGATAGATTCAATAAGGTCAAATTAGCATCTGATTTAAAAAAAATCACCTTCAATCTGTTGTTAACTGGGGCAAGAAATGGCTTGTTAATTTTAACACTAACAAAACTGCTCTCTTTTAATCATTTTAGAAGATTTTTTTCCCTTTTCATCAGGATGGCTGATGCTAACCTCAAGGTGAGGGAATCATTACACCTTTTTGGGTTAATGTTTTTCACTGATATAAAGTGGTATGGTTATATTGAATGACTTTTCACTGTGTTATGCTAGACAATTTTTCTTACCAGAGTGTATTTTACACCTTTGTAAGTCTATCATTTATACATGTATTAAACACATTTGATCTGGTGCTTCTGCTACATATAGACAGTTTTTTTTATAAAATCCAAAGAAGAATCTGCATTATTATTAGTCCTTATATGGCATCTCAGATTCAGTCACTTTCTTACTACTATAATGTAACTTCCCTGTGCCTTTTCTGTAAATATTTTCATTGTAATTGTTCTGGTGAACTTTCCTTGTTGGTACTTCGACTTATGGATTTAAGTGCAGTACTAGGTTGACAGCTAGGTCTCATCATGTTCCAGCTGAAAATGCTTGATGTAACAATAAGTTTGGTACTGACAGTTTCTTCTCTCATACTTCTCTCTTGTGGAACTCTCTTTCAGCTTCATGCTTTCCAGTCAACTTTGATCTTCAAAGATTTAAATGCAAGGACAATTGTTATCTCCTTGAATCCTGTCCTTTTATTGATTTATCTCCTTAATTTTTTTTTCTTTTTTCACGGACTCTTTCATTCTCATTAACCCCTTGTGTTTTCATAATTTTATTGACTTGCTTGAGGTGAATTGATTAAAAAAATGATTATATTCAGTTACATGTAACTTTTTAAATAGTATCAATAGTCTGAAATGTTATCACTTCTGAAATAAATGATTAAAGCAAGTAAAGTAAGCTAATAATCAATGCTATATTAGCTTTGCGGATATGATTTTATGGTAACATTTGCTTCCTTAAATGAGAATTGCACTTGGTATTTTATGTTTTTTGATGTTTTATTGTGATTTTAAAGGTTGAATAAATGCTAAAATTTAATTGAAGTGATGGAAATTATAAAGTGCATGTGGCAATTTCAGAAAAAAATCCAAGTAATTGACATATTAGCAAAATAAACTTTAGAATAAAGAATTATTTGTTTAACTTCTGCTACATTATTCTTTTCTGCTTGACTTTTACTTTCATTACTATTTTCATGTAATTCCTTGATTATATAAAAGTAACAAAATTAAAAGTATATTCCTAAATTCTTGAATGACTTTATTTGTTTTTGCTGAATGATGTAATGTTTCTATTCACTGGGTTCTTGAATTGTAAAGTAACTTGTGACAATAGAGTTTGTCTATTTTGCAAAGTTTTATAGAATAGGTGTTTTAATGTTTTTAAAGTAGATATTAATAATAAGTGTTTTTTCATCTCAAAAACAAAAGCATCAAAAACACCTTAATGCAAAAATAACCTGATTCAAAGTATGAAAATAAATTATTTTATATCAATAGATATATTGCCTGCTGGAATAGTTTTGTTCCAGTAGTGTCTCTTGGGTGAATAAGTATGATGTTGAAAGACCTGAAACTTCTCATGGCCCCAAGGCATAACATCACTGATGAGGTGATCCTGTGCATTTGTAGAGGTGTATTTTTGGCAGATTTTGCTTCTTTACATTTAAGGTGAAATTTCTTCCACAAAATGTATTTTGAATACAAAATTAAAACAAATATGGTCTTTTTCAAAATAATAAGTCTATGTACATCTATTTATATATTTAGCATCGTTATCTGGTACATATAGCCTCTTCACTTTTCAAGTAATTGTTTATATAAAAAAAAGTTCTAATGTAATGTAGTGAATTGTATAAATATACAAGATGGTCCAAAAGTAGGTGGACAGTATATGGAACAGGTTTGTGTATTGGTTATATTTCCAACAAGATGGGGCCCATCTACATTATTCAAGAGCAGTTTGTGAGTATCTTGATCTATTTCCCGAAAAATAGATTGTTCACCTGACTTAACCCCACTGGATTTCTTCTTTTGGGAAGTACTCAAGGACAAAGTGTATGTTCATAAACTAAGAAATGTTGGTGATTTGAAAAATTACATAAGAGATTCATTTCAAGAAATTAATGCACAAAGAGACTTGTGCAAAAGTATTTGTCTATGTGAGGGGTAGTCTTCAAAGTTGTGTAGATTGTAATGGACAACAGTTTGAGCACCTGCGCTGATAAAACTTAAGTGTTTTTATATTATTGTATATAATAAAATTTAATTGTCAATGTAATAATTGTATTAATAAATATAATTTAAATATAATCTCAAAATAAATGTTATTTACTGTCAACCTACTTTTGGACCACCTTGTATTTTGTGTTAGGCATGTTGAGATTTATTTAATAGTGTTGTTATATTGTATTCTCCTTCCTTACTCTTAAATCTTCTTCTTCCTTTCTCACAACCTTTCTCATACAAAACAAACAAAAATCTACCAAATTCTATTTTTGGTCTAGCTTTTTAGCTTTTCTTCCTTCCAATAATTCATCTCTTTCTGCAATATCTTTCTATAAAAGAAATCAATGCCTGTTTGCTGGTTCTTCTCTATCACCACGAGTTAAGCGACATTTCATTTTCTGTCTTCATTCAAACTACAGGCTCCCCAACCCCATGATCCTAAAAGATAATTTTATGCAACATAATCTCATGCCCAAATTGGTGCATGGTTCTCTCTTTCTATGGTCTTTGTGTTGGTGCCATTTCAGTTCTATTTCCTCCATGTTCAGTATTCTCTTCATCGTCTGCAAAGACCAGTCACCTTAAATCCCAAATATGCTGTGACATAAGATCAACAGACAGGTTTTTAAATGATTGCACTCCAGTCACCACCATCCTCTCCCCTTTGTGTTGTGCACCGTGTGTTTTGCTGCCTCCTCAAACCTCTTCCCTTGTTTGGATTTTGGCCGGCAAAAATTCTGAGTGGAAAACCGTGCCATTGTCCATTACCACCTCTACTACAGGACCTCATTCAAGAATCACCTTCTCTAGTTCTGCAATCACAGCTGCTGTTTCTGTGCACAATTCCCCCCACCCATATCACCAATCTCCCAAGTCCACAGTCAATCATTTGTGATAATGTGTTATTATCGACAGCTAACCTCATTCAATTGTTTGTCATTTCAATCTCACCAAGATCATGTATGTTTGGAGCAGGGTCAATCAATTGATATCTGATACAGTTTTTGGACTTCCTCTGTTTTTACAAGCAGATCAACTTTCCACACCAAATACAGAGTTCTATCCACTGCCATATAATGTATAATTATGCAACTCGTCTAGTTTTCATACAGCATACTGGAACCTCTTCCTCCTCATTGATGACCAACCACTTTTTGTTCACTTGAGTTAATACGTCTGCCTTATTTCTTTCTGAAACACTGCTTTCATTCATAATCCAAATTTGGATATCAATTCTCTTAGTATTCCTAATCTCTGCTTTACTGTCATTTCTCCAGTACCTTTTGTCTGTATTCTCTTACTCTCTTCTTCAGTAGAGTTCACCCAACTTAGTTCTGTGGCTGAATCAGTCCTTACTTCCACATCTCTTAACACTCACTTTAAAGCCAAATGAACGTCATCAAATTCAACCACATTGATGTGGTTATCTTTTTTCTCAGTCATACTACAACTTCTGCTACTAAACTACTGATCCCTACAACTAGAATTGTAGCAATACTGCTAGCATTGCACAACATTACTCCAGTTTTCATTTTAGGGATGTGCCAAGTCTTGATCACAGGGTCCTCTTTCTTTTCTCTTGTATCACAGTGACAGTTTCATCATTGACTTTACATTCCCAGTCTGTCTCACTTGTGCTTTTTCTCCAGCTGCGTGCTGGTCACAGCCATCCAGCAACAGGGTAGTGCCCCAACAGCTTTCCAAAGATTGAGAACAATTCCTGTCACCTTTGGAACCTTGTTGCCTCTTTGAAACACCAGCTTGCCCACTTTTCCTCTCTTCAGCTTAAGGTCCATAGCTGCCTCTCCTTCTAAGGGTTCTGATGGCTTTGCTGTCAATATGAATTTCTTAAGCTGATCTACCACTTCCTTCATTGATATTTTTGTTACGTCTATCATGATGTAATCAATGTATGAATCAGTAGCTTCTTTTGTCTTATTACTTTTCATCAGCCCATAATTTTCAATGCAGCATTGAGTCTGAACCCCAACCAAGTCTGGCAGTAAATTTTCTTCTTATAGTGCACCAGCTGGTACTGACTTAGTTTCTCTACAACATGTAACTGCAGGTTGGCCAACTCAAGGTCCACAATTGTAGTTCCTCCCTCTAACTGCCTCCACTTTCTTATATTTTCATCACACACATTATGTTACTCCCAGTGTGGCACTCTACATAACGGCTCAACTCCCAAAAATCTAATACTAACCTGACTTTTCTTTTTGTAGCTTGAACAGCTGCAATCGATGCTTGAACACGTGCCATTTCTTTTTATTTCACCTTTCCATGGCAAGAAATACCCTCCTTAATCCATCTTTCTACCTCCTTTTTAAACTCTACTCTTTTTTGCTTCTTTCAAGAAATTCTTGTAGTACTCCATATTGATTTTTTTAATACTGGAGACATTCCTCGTCAATTCCATTCCACAGTCCATTTCTTTCCACTGAACTCTACTGTGAAACCCTTGTCTTCAATTTTGCAAAAGTTTGGAAATTGGGCACCTTTCCAAACTTCACCTTGTCATTTTTTACACTCTCAGCTCCCAGCTTATTGATCATGTCTATTTTGACAACAATGTCAGTTATATTGATGATACAATCAACCATAATTGCCTCTTTCTTTTATTCACATTCCACCTATTTTTATCCCCACATGCTGGGTTCCTTTACGTTTTGCCTCCCTCCCATCAACTACTTTCACAGTACCTCTCCCATTCTTTCCACTCACAAACTTTGAATTAAGTAAAGTGGTTGTGCAGCTAGTATCAACAAGAACTGCCGCTATCACACTGCTCACTGACACTTATATGATTGGTAGAGGTTGGTACTGATGCTTCCTTCTGTTGATGGCATAGTATAGAAGCTCCCCCTTGTTCGTTTCCTTGAGCCTGAAGGCAATACCTTGCAATATGCCCTAATCTCTCACAATTATAGCACATGACTTTTGATTTCGGTGGTTTCTTATAGTCTCTAATTAGGTGCAGTCCTTGTCATCTATTGCATCTAACACTTGATGAATCTATGTGACCATTGTTTTCTTTTGGTCCCATGCTTTGTTTAATCACTGCTATTGTTCTGGGTTCCTGAAGTCTTTTGCTGACCAAGAGCCTTGAGGGCTGGTATCATTTTGCAGAGGTCCATTCATTTCTGCACCAGGCATTTGTTGCAGCACCGCAGGTACATAATCTGGGAAGCCCATCATAAAAGCCAGTTCTGTCATCTGATCTATCCCTCTCCCTAGATATCCTGTCAACCTTTTGATATCTTTGGTGTAGATATCCACTAACTCCCCAGTCCATTTCACTCTTTTGAGCTTTTCATAAGCTTCAAAGGGCCCTTCAGTGAATGCTTTCTTCAGTCTGGTTTCTATCATATCCTTATCCTTGTCCAACTGGTCCTTGTCACTCATTTCATGGGTATTAATTCATATATTTCCCCTTCACTATAGGCTAAATAGTAGGACATGTATCTATAAAAATTATTTCAATATTTACTTACAAATAAAGAATTACAATCCCAAAAGTATGTTTGATTTTAAATAAATCCCAAGAGGTTGATAAGCCATAAAAAAATAATCAAATTAATCAATCAGACATGAACTCTTAATGGATTTGTGTATAGTTAGGTAACCTTTATTTATATTTAATGTATTTTAGAGATGTATGAAGCAAATTTAGTATGGCAGTAGTTGTAGTTAATTATGAATGCCCATGTGGTTACTAAAATTGATAAGATAAGGAATTATCATTATACATAAATCTATTTGGAGCAGGGTCTTGACTTTGATTGTTATTATTATTTCAAATCTTGTCCCCCCTTGTCAGATGTCTGTCTTATTCAGGAAACTTCTGCTAATTTTTCTAATAAGTGCTGTATAATGAGAACAATCTAACTCTATCAATTAAATAAAGGATTCAGTCAAAATTTAATAAAGGCTTTAGTTCAAAATTCCAGGAAGGTTATTGAATACAACTGAAAATTTTTTATTATAACAGCATTCAAGATGTGAGTGCTAGTTCAACTATATCAGTGCTTAATAAAGATGACTGAAATGATGTATTTGTGAAATCAAAATGAACTGTTTACTCTGTCTAATTTGTATATGTTATGAAACACATTTTCCTTTGTATTTTCATAGTCCCTTGCTAGTTGTTAATATTGTTCATCATATTCTGCTCTTCTCCTTACTGCTTGAGTACTGATATAGTTTCTGTACCTTAACTATGCTAATTAGACAATCATTTACATATCACTGAAATATAAGCAGAATTTTGTTATGGAAAAATATTTTTTCTGGTATGTTTATGTGGTAAAAAACAGTCCTGTTGTTTCTTAAATGGATTTTATTTTGTTGATGAGTTGTTTGTTTTAATCGTTTCCCCTCCAGCAAGGGGATAATTAATAAGAAATGAAAATAAGTGATTTTTTTTTCATATTTGTGGAAAAAAATGTCTTAATCCTTTGTAGGTCTTAAGAGTCATGGTAGAGCACATAATTTATAGGTCACTTGTACATATTTCATGGATTTTATTTAACTTTATTTTACCCTAAAGTATAATCTATATTTATTAATTTTGTAGCATAATATTTAAATTTGTACATAACAGTATATTTTGCATATAGTTTTAGCCAAATAAATTCATTTTCATGATGCACCTGTAGGATTTGATGTAAAATTAGTGTAATAGTGTAAATTGTCAATATAGTACTTGTTTTATATGTTAATGTATTAGAAATAGTCTTACCCAGTCAATGAGTCAACAGCCATCATGTAAACGTATTCAAAAGTTTGCAGGGCCTTATTTTTTGACAAAAGTTGCAATCATTCATACATGATTATTAATAAATATCAAATCCATTTCATACAATCAATTATAAAATATTAAATATTACATTTTGATTATTGAAAATTTATATCACTATTTGAATGCAGAAACGTTTCAGACACATTTACTGAAGCTACATCTCTTTGTGATGAATCTTCATATTTTAAAATATGTTAAAAATGATATCCTTTAAGATTGTCGTTTTACAGAGTGGAGTTGATTGGCTTGAAGAATATCACTACCAGTGTGAAATAATTTTTACAGCTTTTTCAAATCATGAAATTTGAATGATTCTATGCAAAACCAAGAACCATTCATCGTGTTACATTTAGTTTTCTCTACCCATCCATTTTCTGGTACCATTTAAATTTTATTGATATAGGGTATTCTATGCAATTATAGGAAGGAACATGAGGATAGGTTCTTTCTATATAAATTGTACACCTGAAGAATGTTATGGAATGAACAAGGCAAAATGTTATAATAGAAAGATTACCACAAAACCATGTTCTGTGGTGACATTATGGAATTGGGAATGGCAAATCTCATATGTCAAAAAATCACACTCTCAAATTAAACTGAACAATCAAATGTCCATCATAGAATTAAATAATCCTATAGTAGAAAGAAGTACCTTTATAGAAACAATATTCAAAAAGCTATATTTGAAATAGATAAAAAATATGTTAATGTGTGGATCCTGATAAAAATTTATAAAAAAATAATGGAGAAAAAATATGCATTTAGATGTAATATAAAAAATATCAGATTGATTTATAACTAAAAGTAATGTGTATTAATTGAGGAATCTCATGCTTAAAAGAAGCTTTAAAAAAATTGACATTGTAACCTTGTGGGTTTTATAAGCAAATAAAAGTAGTAGATGTAACAAACAAGTAAAGAAAGCTGAAAAGTTTGGGAGAAGAGAAATCAACAAACTTGAAAATATTATCAAAAACTAATAATTCTTTACAGGAATTTAATCTGTTTTATTATAAACTTCAGAAATCTTTTTATTATAATTATAGATTCCCATTTTATTGCTTTTGAAAAGAATGTCAAGTCTGATGTGAAAGTATCATTTGATATGGTCTTTATATTTATGCACTTTACATTTCAGGCTATTTTTTAAAAAAAGTCAACTGAATGATGCCTCAAGATCTAGTCAGATTTTATCATAGATATTTTATCCAAAATTTCAGTTGAACCAATCTGTATTTTTTTATTTAAAATTTTATGTTGTGTTCTTTTTAGATTGGTCGTGACACTCAACTTGGATATGACCCATGTTTTCTCAAGTGGTTCTCTCATGGAGAGTTCATTATAGTGGGTGGATCCAACAAGCAATGTTACCTCTACAGCAAGGGAGGAGTCAAACTGGAAATGGTTGGGGAAACTGACACATCTTGGGTCATCTGTGGAGATGTCCAACCAAATTCAAATAATGTGGTGAGTTTCTATATATATATATATATATATATATATATAATCTCTGAATATTTTGAACCTCGTTTTTTTTTTATTCTTTCCTGTTTTTATTTGACTCAACAATTTGTGGCTTATAATTTGCTGCTGTTCACTTTCATAAAAAAAACTTATCCTTTTTTGTCACCAGTCCCATGGGTTGCTGAATGACTGACCAGCTCCCTCCACATGTCTCAGTAGATATTATATTTATCTGTTTCATGTCTTTAGGAAAGTAGACCTGGTAAAACCTATCCCATCTCAGGTCAGAACCTTCAACTTGAAGGCTCACTTTGGTCACAGACATATGATTGTTCATTCCATCAAGGGAAACTTCTGTCCTGATCGTTGACTTCAGTTTAGGGAGTCCTCTACTCAGCAGTGCTGTGTCATCACTGCCTTGAATATACTGCTAGTACTTCAATCCCATGTTTAGGTTTTACCTGTAGCCAGTCAGCACTCATTTTTGGTTACTCTTGGTTGAACTCTTCATGAATGATAACCTCAAGAGATCAAATACCAGCACAAAGAATCTTTTTCACTAAAATGTTCAGCTTTAGTTTACCTTTGAGTTGTAATCTGTTTGGTTTCTTTATGTCAAGTTATAGACAATGCTGAGCACTTTACTTTTCTCATCTAAGGTATTGCTGACCTTTAGGAAGAAACATGGATTTCATGCAATATTTCTCCTATGATGTGCTATGAAAAACATTGTATGTTTATTCACCTCTTATAAGATTCTTTATTATAGGATTTTCCAGGTCCTTAAATCTGAGATTGCTATGTCTGCTTATATTTTATTATTTCATTTATATTATAGAAATATTTGTCAAGGTTTGTTTGCTCATAAAAGAAATAGTTTGTTCCATGTTTTTAAATAGAATATCATGATGTTTATCTTAACCAATTCTGGACACTTTTGACCGATTGCTGTTTTCAGTGTGGGTGAGGACAGTATCTGTTTTCACTATGATCACTTGCATTACATATTCATCATTTGTCACTAAAAAAGAATGGCTGTCTTATGTTTAAGTTGCATATCACACATATTAATACATATTAGTAGTTTTGTTTTTTTGTTTCACTTATTTTAATGACTTACATCAAAGTGACCAACATGAGCAAATTGGAGCAAATGATTTTCAATGCTAACCTGAAAAGAAGATGAAAGGGATTATTTGATAAATGATTTATGAACATTTTCTCTTACCTATTTTTTCTGGAAGCACCATCTACTCTTCTCAATTCTGTGAAGAGGCTGAAGCTTGCTTCTTTTTCTTCTTCTTCTTCTATGTGCCCTGTCCCTTCAGGACGTAGGCGATCATTGTTCTCCATGTCTCCCTATCCCTTGTGGCTCTTAGTATGTTTGTTCCTGTTACAACTTGCAACCCCCGTTCCATCATCCACCTGATCAGGCCTTGCAAATATGTTATCCGCTGCCTTCCTCTGTCTCTTTTTCCTTCTATCTGGCCCGTCAATATCAGGTTCTCCAAGCTCTCCTTCCTTATTGCATGTCCCAGGAACTTCAGTTGTCTCTTCCTGATGCTCAGTATTAATTTCCTTTTTGTTGCCATTCTTTCCAACACCTCATTGTTGCTTGCATGCTCAGTCCACGATATCCGCAGCATCCTTCTGTAGAACCACATTTTCGCTGCTTCCAGTTTTGTCCTCATTTTCGATGATATTGTCCAGCATTCACTGCTGTATTGAAGAACTGACATCATGTAGCAATCCAGCACTCTTTTCTTTGTTTCTAGTGAGATTTTCCTGCGTGTTAGTACTTTACTCAGCTTCTGGAACGTATCCTTTACCATGCCAATTCACCTTTGGATCTCTGTGTCGCACTTTCCATCTCATGTTAGAACACTTTCTAGGTATTTAAATTTTTGTACTTACTTGATTCTGGTATCTCCCACCTGTATTTGACATTTTGGGTTGCACCTTTTTACTGATGACCATGCATTCCGTTTTCTTAAAGTTTATTTGTAGTCCTTTTTTGAAAGGATCAAAAAGTGGATCATTTAAGCAATGTTCAGCCTCTTCTCAGAATTGGTTGAAATAACAATATTGATCTGATTTCTTTCTTTTTTGACTTCCTATCACAATGACTTTTTTTCACATCAGATGGTCTGTATCTTTTTCTCTCAAAATGATATTTGGCTAAAGCCTTGATTACACATTGTTACTACTCAATGTTAGATATATATTTAAAAGCAGTATGTATCTGCCTTTCTCTCTGAAAGTCTCTTGTCTAAAAAAATTGTATCTAATTGGATTATTTTAGAGAAAATAAAAGCAAGGTTTTTGCTTTCTTTAGTTTATTGTTTAAGTAGTCCATTTCTCATTTTTCTTGACATAATCTAATTTTTCTTGAAGCTTCTTGACTACTGCTGCTACAGTAAGTTGTTGTGCAATGACTGGCTTTAATTAGTTTGGATGCTTTCTTTCATTATTGATACAGTTATATTGTCATATGTAGCAGTGCTTAGATATTAATGATAATGTTAGCCATTTCCTTGTAAATTGATCAAGCAGCTAGTACTGCTGTTAGTTGAATTTTATAAAATCTTTCTTTTAAAACATTTTTTTCAGGTAAAAAAATAGGTTTCTCAAGTCCAGTAGATGTTATTGCTCTTTCCAGTATTGATGTTTTTGTTTACTTCCTAACCTTTTGTTTGACATAGTGTGAAACATCAACATTTTGATTATGTCATTGTTTTCTCTTCAACTTACACATGATATTCATAGTAGTTGTTGCTGTTAGTCCTCAAGTGATGTGGTTTCTGTTATGTGTGATTCTTTAGCATCAGTCCACAATGTTCAAAGAAGGATCCTCTTCACAAAGACCTACTAGCTTGATTCACTCAAAGGCATTTTTAACCATTGATCATAGAAGGTGTTATACAACCAACAGCTTAGATATTTCTGAATGGGTTTGCATTTCTGTTAAGAGGAATTGCATTAAAACCTTAGGAAAAAATCTTAATAATAATAAATGTTATATTTTATGGTGATAGGTCCAGTAAGAGACACTATAATATCACTACTCAGAACCACCTTTAGCTACATATATTGAAATAGATTAAATAAAGCTTACTGCTGAGAATCATGGCTAGTTATTAATAGAACATTAATGTACCTTTTGATTCTGCCTATTAATTTCTTTTCTCGAAGTATGCAATATCTCTTTAGAATAATTGACAACACTCAGTTGTTTTTATGAGTTTCTCACTTATTTGTCTACTATTGCTTGCACATTGTGAAAGTATACTTTGTTAGTGTTATCTTTAAAGATGCGTCACTCCAGTTTCAAATTAGATGTTCTTCAAAATATTTTTAAAATGATATCTGCAGTTGATGTGCTTCATACATATGAAACTTATACATTTGTCATCTTTCATGGGGGAGAATGGATATTATTACCCTTTTCTTACAATTGCTTGAGTAATATTTTTTTCTTTCTGTTCCACTGGCAATATGACAATGGTGAAAATGACTGGCAGTGGGACAGAGCCTGCAGAAAATCAGATTCCATTTTTTAAGTTATTATACATTATGTCACCTCATACCTCCTGAATGTTTAGAACCTTTCTAAGTATAAATTCTCAGTGTAGAAGTGGCAAAGACTAACCTATTAAAACTCAGAAAAATTAAGTCTCAGATGGTGGAGATCCCTCACTAAGTTTAATGCTTTGTATATCTTGATGTGCAGAACTTTGTCTAAAAAGAAATTGTTGCTTAATAGAAGATCTATTGCACACACATGCATGTAATCGCATGAGTGTCTTGTTTATAAGTGCATTGACAAATGGAAATGCAGATACATTTTGAGATGGACATACAAATTTTACCAATATCAATTGTTTAATATGAAACTTATTGTGAAAACTTTGACTTGCATAATAAAATCTGACATAATGTCGTATTTCTAGAGTGGATGAACTTATTACTTAATAGCAAGAGAAAACCCAATCCCCTACTTTATGTCCAGTATAAATGTATTAATATTTAACTTAAATGTATCTGTAAAATATTTCTATCATTGGAAAAATGAACCCCTCTTTATGTTCACAGAGTACATACAAAGCCAAACAAAATATAAAGCATATTTGAAATCAAGATTTTGTTGGATTTCTTTTAGAAAAATCAATAAAATGTTTTATAAAGTTTTCTGATTTTTGCAATAGATGAGACTTTTTCAGCTATTGACTATATGTGAAGAAGCATTACTATACAGAGGATGAAAGTAGCGTATCTGAATATTTTATAGATTGGCAATGTTTGACTCCAAATAAACCAGGTATTTTTAATTTGTGGCAAATATCTGAAAGATTGGAGTTTATATATACATACATACACACACACACTTGTTCTATTCACTTCAGTTGGCATCTCATTATGCAACTTCATGCAATTTCATGTTCAAGTCCAAAGAATGGAAAAATATATGAAGTAGTTCTGTGGAGGCAATCCATTGTTTTAATGACATGGTATTACAGCAATCTAATTGAGATCAGTTTTGCTGCTCTTATATCATTTAGCCGATCTGAAAGTAGATTCTTCTTTTGGGAAGAGTCAGAATCACTTACTGTTGAGGTATATGCATATGTTTAAAAGATGACTGCACTGCTTATCGTATTGTAAATGCGTATAATCTATTTAGCTTCATTTACTCTTTAATGGTTGTTACTGTTAGAAAAGTTTATATCTAAGGTCCCATTGAAATTGTAAGATAGACAGCGAAAATCTCTGCTCAACTGAGAAAGAAGACCAAAAGCTCTTCTTTTGCAAGAGACTGACATTCTTTATTTCAAACATACTTGAATTATGCTGATGTGCCTTGCTAACCAAAGACACTTCATTCTGAATTGAACAAGCAGTTCAGATTTTGATTATTGTTGTTTCTATATTTGATTGTTCCCTCTTTGTTGGAGGACATTCTGCACATGTTATTGAATCATGTCTATGACCTCACATGCATCTACATTTGTGTCATTGATAGCTCATTGGTTAGTATGAATGCTAAACGGCTACTGTCTCTACATTGAATACTTATTAAATATCAGGTTATCTTAAGTTCCTGAAACTATAGAAAGCATTAATTTGGAAGATGGTCCAAGTCACACTCTGTCTGATGGTCAGTCTAGTACTTGTAAAATCAATAGAATTATTAAGAGAAGATTGGGGAAAATCTTGTGAGCACATAAATTTAATTACTAGGACAATTGCGTATCAGACATTTGCGTCCCGGACGATTGCATACTTCAGATAATTTTTTAATCCTTTAAAGGCAATTACCATAAATTTTGAAAAAAAGCATAGGTAGTAATCACAAATTTTTTAAAAATAAATAAAAGGAATAAAATAAAAATAATTACAAGTGTATTTTTGTTATAAATTCAATAACAGTTTAACAGTGTTTAAAAAATATTTCAAAAATTGAAAATTATTGAGTTTGACAAATTAATTAAAGTTATGAATGTTTGTAAGCTATTCCTTTAAAAAAATTATCTTGTTTTCAGAAGTATATTTATCTAATAGTGCCATGATTCTCCTATTTGCCATTTTATTTTAGATGTCAGTTATGTTAACTATTTTTTTGCTTTTTAAACTAATTAAAAGTTGGTTTGCAATCAGCAACTCTTAAGAAAATATGGTAATTTCAAAAAATTACCAGGGTATGCAATTACCCAGGATGCTTTTGTCTAAGAACACAGTATCCTGGTACACAATTGTCTAGGACGCAACTGTCTGTTATCTATAAATTTAGTAATGTATTTTTAAATATATCAGTTTATGGTTAGTGAATGTGATTTGTAGATAATGTGTGCACGCATATGATACCTATTAATCTATATATGGGAAATGTCGGAAGCTCTGAGAATGAGGTTAAAATAAGAGGGAATCTTGAGCTTGATAAAAAAAAAACTGCATAAATTGTATAGGCTATAATGCTATATAAGAATTTGAGCTTAGCAGAGGGAGCGAAAACAAACAACACCTCACAGGGTCTTCGAGAGAATTATTGTTTCCACATTCCTAAGGGAACTGGATGTGGTAAAAGCTGAGAAGTAACACATGTTGGGGGTGTTATAAATAATGCAGATGGTACACATGCAAGGAAAGCATGGGTTGTACCAGAAGTAGGGGAGAGAATAAAGGATGGCAACAATCTATAGCAGCATTGTTTTGCTGGGGAGTCATTCATATGTAGTTATCTTTGTAACTGCAGAAATATTTGTACAGGTTTTATTTTTACATTCTATGTAAATTCTACATTCATTGTATATTGGTGTCAGTGGCCATATTGGTGTCAGTGGCCATATTGGTTGAGAGTTTACTCTAGTGCATCCTGGGTATGGTGCTAAACTATATCTGGCTTCTGATTGGGAGGTTTTGAGGAGCATGGAATCACCTCTTAATTGTTTTTATTCCCATGTTCACCTTGACCCAGGGTGATAGCACCTGTTATGGTCTCATCTATGGGCAAATACATAACTTCAAAACTGGGGACAAAACACCACAAAAGTATAAAAATATATGTTTATAGTAAAGATTACCAGTAATACATTTTTGTAAAAGGAATTACTAATGCTCCCAAGAAAATTAAAGTTCAGCATTAAATGACTCATAAGGTGTTGATATGCTGCTCAACAAACAGTTTACCCCCGTAAGACTTTTTCTTTACTTTTTCTGAATCCCTGATTAAAATAACCACAAACTATTTCAGTTCATAAGACTTGCAATATGTAAGGGAAGTTTGTAATTAGCAGTGAAATTATAAAACCATTTGATAACTGGGGAGATGTAGTTGAATGACTAACGAAAGTGAAATTGATGCAGATGTCTTTAGAGGGAGATGCATTAGTTTTGTATATGGAAAGGAAAGAGAAAGCCAAACTGAACATTGGAGTGATAGAAACCCAATTAAAAGAAGCCATCTTGGAAGGGCCATTGACAGCATCCAGTAAACTAGTGAGAATAAAGTGATCCAGTCAGTGTGTAGATGTTTATGCAAATGGATTTAAGAGCTTAGTTTGATTAGCAGGATTTGTTAGAGATGGAGTGAATAGAACAATAAAACTGTACCTCATGACTGGCTTCTTGCACCATGTTTCACTGGGACTTCAACAGAGAGTTACCAGATATAGAGATCATGGCTGGGGCCAGTTGGTTGCTACGACTAGAGTGTGATAAGCAAAAAAGAATTTCTGTTGTGGTCATTCAGGGTCCAAGCAAGAAAGGTAGATGAGATCTGAATCTAAGGAAAAGCAAGTTGGAAGAGCATGAATATTTAAAAGTAGTGCTTTGTTAAGGGTTGTATCTAATAGAAGAATATCCAGATCCTAAAACTGAACAGAGTTCATATTGCTATAACCAAACATGCCAAAGAAAAAATTAAGGGTGGGTTACTGTGCTTGTCACTATTTCTTTTGCCAAATAAAGATGCTTTTAGATATGTTGCTTATAGTTGTGAAAATTCTGATAAAAGTGAGGTGGGTACATAAGTTGTTGTGGTTGATATGGGATATACCTTGCATGACTCAATATGAAAGTGGAAATACTATGGATGTTCAGTTCAGAAATAAGATTTCAGTTAATGGTGTGCAGTGTCATTTCCTGGACATAGGTAATCTTGTTAGCTCATTGAACAATGACGTCAGTGAGAATGGGCAAGAGAAGAATGATGTTTCATAGAGGCTGAAAAAGTGAGCAGTGATTACCCATGTGGATGATTGTTTATGAACAATAAAGAAAATTGTTCCAGCATAAAGAGGAAAAGGTTTTATTTCCTTTCTTATTATTTGTTTTTCTATAGTTTATTGTTTCATTAATGATATTTACATTTAGGGGAGATTTGTATGAATGGGGAAATAATAAGTATGCAGAGGATAATAGAAATAATAGTGAGGTTAGAGAAAGGAGACGAAAGTGAAGTGTACTGGAAGCGGGGTTCATTTTTCCAGTGATAGAAATATTTTACAGATACATTTAAGTTAAATATTAATACATTTATACTGGACATAGCAGTCAGCATGCAATGGTTCCGTCATTCACATGAATTTATCTTTGTGACTGCAGAAATATTCAGAAGAATCTGAACACAACTCACTTTTTTAGTAATGGAATACGAAGAGAATGGGAATGATTCACACTTGTGTACATGGCAGGCGGGTTCTGGCTGTTAAAGTCAGGAGTGATTTTTTATAATCATTTCACCCTAAGCAAGGTAGTGCCATCACTGGTGTGCAGGGGGTTTACAGTGAGAGAAAAGACAGGGTACAGAGATGCTTAAGAGTGGATGAGAGGTGGATGGGATTTAGAGAGGAAGGAGATGGCAATTGACATTGCATTTAAACTTTTGAGGATTGTAGCTATCAGGGAAGCAAGTATATGGAAGGGAGTTCCACAGACGGGAAATGGGAGAAAAGAAGCTGTTAGAGTAGAAGTGTTCTCTTCTCTCTTCACTCTTCTATTATGTAACTCCTTGTGCACCAGTGGCAGTTCTTTCTTGCTTGGGGTAAGACGATTATAAAAAAAGAAATTTCTATCCCAATGTATCACATATTGGAAGTTCTTTCCAAAAGCAGCAGCAAGGTTTACTTTGTCAGCTTTGGCTGATTTCTTATTGAGACGAGAGTAAATGGTGGTGTCATCCACATAGATGCCTACTTGAGGAAGATCATGATGGACTAAGTAATGTAGTCCATCAGAAAACATGCCATGGTAATAGCAATAGAGCAGCAAGAGGCTTGCGACATTTCATCTGTGGGAAAAGGGCTGCAGGGTGGAAAATAATTCATCACCCACAAGGCCACATAGATGCTTTTGATCCCTACCAAGACAGACTGGTTGGTGGCCATATTGGTTAGGAATTTGCTTGGCTAAGACTTTCTTTTCTTTTTGGTTTTCTGATTAAACTTACAACTATTATCAAGTGATAAGTATCTGCATGCACCTTTGTGCAAATTAATTGAAAAAGAAATGACTAATGTTTTCCTAGGAACTTTCACGCTTTCCCTGATCATATATACATTATCTCTTGGTGTTGTTTTTCTCTTCTGACTGTATTTTCCTTTACATTTTGGATTGATGGATCCAGTTTGTTTCTTTGCCTTGATGACGCGACTGACAGTTGAAAGGCAATTTCCGCAATCTCTCTGTAAGGCTTGTCAGCGTGTTCATACAGCATTACAATTTTTGCACGCTTCCTTGAAGTAGCGTCCATTGTAGACAATGGCCGTAAAACAACTAATCAACAGTCAAAACAATCGTGTCTGTCTGTGATAAAAATCAGACGCAGTCATGGGTGATGCAATATTTTTCAAGGCCAAACTAATTTCATCATACATCCCAGAAATAGATTCATATTAATACCCACCACTGGAAATTATCTAATCTGAGGAAAAAAAAAAAAAGAAGAAATTGTGGGTCTAAAATTGACTATATGGTGAAAGAAAGAAAATTAAAGCAGTTGTTTCGATCAATTTGCACAAAGGTGTAGGTGTGCTTTTAAGTTCTGTTTACTATTAGAATGTTTTGTTTTGCTTGACTTTAAAAAAAAATTTTGATTAATTTATAAAAACCGTCTTATTAGAATTTCTAATTTCTATTTATGAATTCTGTTATTGTTGTATACGTACCTATATACAGGAATGGGATGTTCCTCTTAAATATGTGGACATTATTAGGGTAGAGGAGAGTGATTATACTGACTAGCAGTTTACTAGCAGTGTATCTACTTCACACAGTGTGTGTGAGTCTTGTACTTGTTGATATACTATTATTCCCAACCTCTGTTTTGGTGATTACTCATGCAATAATATTTTAGGGTTACAACAATTATATTCAAATGTTGTATAATGCAGTGTTTGTACAGATATCTTTCTAGTTATTTTTAATTATTCTGTCAGTTATCTGTTTGATAATATGACAATAAGGTAATTGTTATATTTTCTCTGGATTTGCTTTTCAATGCATGTCATATTCCATTGTCATTCTCATTACTGAACTGGCTTACTACTACATTTGGGAAGCTGGATTAATGATTTCATCTTGGTGACAGATGAGTAAGTAAGGTAAGAACTGGAGTATTTGTTTTTTTTGTGTTCTTGTTATAAAACCAATCTATATTATAGAAGAAGTGGTGATTCACTGTCTGTCACATACTGTCTGCATGTAAGTTTGCATATGCATATATCTGTGTTGTGTATGAGTGACTTCCATGCGCCTGTGCGTTTGATCTATATATATATATCTATACATACACACATGCACAATTTCACTAAGTTTAGAATAAGACATTGGACAATACATTCCCCTCCAATCAGTAATGGGTAATCCCTATCTTGGGCTGAGCAATAAAATAAGAGTTGGAGATAAGAAAAATATTAAACTCTAAAAAATAAAATAATTGAGATTTTATTGAATTCATAGTAAATGAAATCATTGAAAATACTTTTTTAATAGAAATATTCTTAGATCGGTCATTAAATTAAAATATAGATGTACATATGAAATTTGAATGAAACTAATATAGACATCTGTGTCACAAGGGCTAATTTTCCCTTCTGTCAGGCAACAACCCCTGGTTAACAGGAAAAGAGTATAGAACAAATTCTGAAGACAGTTACACTGAATAAACTGAATATCAGTCAGTCAGTTAAATGCCATATATGATACATGCTTGGGCGATTATGTCTCAAAATAGACATGACTGACTGTGGTAGACTGGTTGCCAGCCAAGGCTATAGAATCTAATCTGTCCTGTTATTTAACCCATAACTGGAAAGAAGTGATAGATTAATACTTTTCCCAAGGGTATTTGCACATAAGTGAATTCAAGGAATTCAACTGGAATTCGAACTCGGCTCCCCGATTTCTCATTCTGAGCCATTATTCACTGCACCACAACACACTTCCCTATGAATATATATATTTCTAATAAATGTTAACTGGGCAAACAATTTAGATTTTAAGTTTAACCTTGCAATTAGCAAAGTGACAAGTACCAAACTAATATTTTATAATTCTCATAAATTTCTTACAGATACACTATGGTCAAGTTATTCATAAGATCACCCTTCTATGTATGCATACTGTTTTCTTTTTATACCATGAGCAGCACAGACTTTATTCTATTTGCAATGGTTGGGGCTAATTGAGAAATACCAAAAACAAATAGGAGTTGCTTGTTGATGATGCAACTAATAGCACTGCTATAATAATATCGGCAAGTCAGTGTTAACTCAGCAGATTTGAAATTATTCTAGCTGAAATTCACTTTGATGAGTATTTTCTGAGCAATATTCCCTTCTTAGTAATTAATGAAAATTATTCGTTTAATCTTTACTATCTCTGATATACTAATGATACAAGATTTTAATGGATATGTAATACTCAGTATTACATTTACAAGAACAACACTTTTTTTTCAAGTAGACAAGAAAGTAAAACTAACTTTTAGTATCCATACCATTTTAATAACATTTGTCTTAGAAATAACTTATTTTCCTTCTTAGATTTATTGCAAATGAGCTCTTGGTAATTTTAGTCCTTGTGTTGAATAAATCACAAATAATTCAGACAGGAAGCAGTCATTAGTTCTTGAAATTCAATTACAAAAAGAAAACACAACACCTATTAACTCTAAGTGTTATTTCAGGCAAGACTTGTCCATAATCTACCAATATAAATTCACTTGACAACCGAACCTTAAGCTCTGCATTGGAGAACTCTAATTTATATATACCGTTTTTGAGAGAGGCCATTTATTGTACGGGTAAGGCTCTCTAAGTAATAAAAATACCACAAGTTGTTTCAACTAGACAATAAATAGAACTTAGATCTTAAGTGAGTACTGCTAGCAAAGATAGGAAAAACATTGGAACATTGTCTTTGATTGAATTCTTTGCTATGTATAAAAGTTGAGGTGCGAATAATCTGATGTGCATACTGCTTGTGAACCACAAGAACTCAGGAGATCACAAGAACAAATGGCCTCCAAGGCAGACGGTGAATACAAATGGGATAACAGTGCTGATTTTGAAAAATAGTAAATTTCAGAAAATTTTCCATATATGTATGCAAACTGAGGTTTAAACTAATTAAACTAATCAGCAAACAAGCAATAAAATTATAATAATTATCTAAATACTAAACAGAAAATAATAGAATTGAACAGTTTTTAGTTAAAAAATATTCATAATGGTTTCATTGTGAAAAGTGATGGATAACTTTGAGTCATTTAAAGTTGGATAATTTTCTGATCTTTATATTTGTGATTGGTAAATGACATGAACAGAATGAAGATGTGGTTAGGATTTTTTTTACTGTAAGCTTTGCAATAAAACAAACTGACTCAAGTGATGAGAAGGTGGATATGGATAGTAACTTGGAGAAGGTCTAGTATTGTAGTTTTGAAGTCAGACTGTGAGGAGTAGTATTCCTATTAGAAATAGGTCAGCAACAAGCTACTGTTTTTTCGGTCTCAAGCACAGCAGAAATATCATTACCAGATGAGCTCTTAGCCATTTCATCATGTGTGATGCATGGCTGGTTCCTCTATGGCAGCATTATTTTGTCACCACTCTTGCTGTCCCTTCTGCTCTTAGCTCAGAGGTATCAGCTTATATCTTTTTGACCAGGCTCCAAGACTCTGGTGTGAACATTGGCTTTGGCCAGCATCAAAAGTCTCTTTGTGTCAATTTTTTTGATTGGCCAAAATTATTTTATTTTCCCAAATTCCTTAAAAAAAAGAAGAAAGAATTATGATGGAAGTTTTGTGTGGAGACTTGCTGATTTTTGCTAGTCTTCAATCATAAATTCATAGGGTCTGTTCCTGCAAACGTTCTGTCATTTTTTTTGGCCAGGTTCAGTTTTTCTCTTTCCTCTTTTTATTTGATAGTTGCCTTTTCATTATTTAAAGTATAGAAAGAAAAATTTAGAGAGAGAAAGAAAGAGATAAGGGTTTTAAAGGAAATTGCATATACCTTATTTTAATTTGAATTCTTTTTATTTTTGTTTATATATTTTATTTTTATTGAGACTCAATACAAAAACAATTCTTTTAGTTTCTGTGGTAATTTTTCTGTTGTCCATTTACATAGGTTACATCTTGGTTCTAAAGGCTTCCATTGGTTTAAATCTGTCCTGTGATTAAAAAAAAACATTTCCCTTTTAATGCCTTGGAAACATATCTCTGATTCAAGTTCCAAAGAGAGTGACAACACAATGCTTTATCACATGTTTTAGTTAACACAAAATAACAGCAATAAATATGAAATTTGTTGATCAGCTTGACGAAAATTTGACAACCTTAACATTTTTGAAAAAGATGTTAGGATAATCAAGAATCTATATTGGCAGCAAACCACTAGTGTTTGGATAGGAGGTGAACTCGGCAGGTATACAATAATAGAAAGGGACGTAAGACAAGGATGCATTTTCTCACTGGATCTTTTCAACCTGTACAGTGAAGCAATTATGAGAGAAATAAAAGCCTTGCCAGGATTTGACATTGGTGGCCATAATCTCAACAATATCCAATACACGGATGACACACTGCTGATAGCAGATATGGAAAGGAAAATGCATGACCATCTACAGAAGTTAGCAGAAGAAAGTGAAAAGAAAGGGTTGAGCATAAACCTCAAGAAAACTGAATGCATAGTCATCAGCAAAAAGAGGAGACCAATATGCCAATTGCAAGTTGGAGAATCTAAAATAAAACAAGTAAAAAAATTCAAATATTTGAGAAGTGTTTTGACAGAGGATGGAAAATGCGATACGGAAATCCAAAAATGCATTGGCATGGTCAAAGACGTATTTCAGAAGCTCGCCCGAGTACTGAAAGACAGGAAAATCTCATTAGAAACAAAGAAAAGAGTGCTGGATTGCTACATGATATCTGTCCTTCTGTATGGAAGTGAATGCTGGACAATCTCATCAAAGATGAATGAAAGGCCTGAGGCAGCAGGAATGTGGTTTTACAGAAGGATGCTGAGGATACCATGGATAGAGCACATGTGTAATGATGAGGTGTAGGAAAGGATGCAAATGAGAAGAAAACTGATAATAAATATCAGGAAGAGGCAAATGAGGTTCCTAGAACACGTAATAAGGATAAATAGAATAAGAGACAGGAGAAAGCAGTGTGAGACGTACTTGTTAGGTCTGAGCAAATGGTTGATTGAGCGGGGCTTGGAAGAGATATCAAAAGAAAAATTACTGAGAGCGACAAGAGAGAGAACCAAGTGGAAGTCCATCATCACCTACATCCTGAAGGGACACAGCACAGGTAGAAGAAGAATGTGCCAATTGGTCCCAATAAGTTATCTATAATTTTTTTTTTTGTAATCTTCCTTTCTTTACCTTTCGTCTGTATTCATTCACTTTTTACCATTATCATGTTTTCTCTTGTTTCTTATTTTAATTAATTTTGTCTTCTCATCTCTACATTCCATGTAGGTGATCATGGCTCTCCACTTCTTTCTGTTTTTGTTGTTCTAAGTAATGCTTGTTCCTTTATCACCCCTCCTTGTCCTTGTGGTTCTTGTTCAATCACAAACTTCTTAAATTGGTAACTTTTTATCATTGTTTCTCTTTCAGTCAGTATTCTTTGTGAGTGTTAAATTTACTAACCTTTCTTTTATCATTATGTATTCCAAATTGTTCAGCTGTTGCTTTCTAAATGTTTAGCAGTTTCTTTACAGTTTTTATTTTCCTTGTTCTCATTTCTCACATACTTTTCATCATCATCTTTTGACCAACCTATGGTGGGTTGGCAATCTATCAAGGGTCCCACCCCACACATCATGGTCAAACATCACTGTATTCAAATCTCTCCTATCCAGCCCTGCCTCTGAGGCAATTGTGTGTAGACACCTCAGTTTCCTTGATACAACATTTCCAGAGGGATGCCAAAGGAGCAAGGATGAGAGTACTTCATTCTGCACTTGATAACAGTGGCCAGAAAATTATAGCCATTTCCACTTAAACTTAAGAGATCTTGGATCTTTTTCAGCATGTTGGTATAAGATCCATCAAGCTGTTTCTCCAAATGAGCAAACAAAATCCAAGTCTCTGAACTATAGAAAAAGACCAACTCAATCAATATTTGGAAAATTCAAACTTTTAAGAAACATTGACGGTTAGAGCTCCAGATCTTATAAAGTTTGTTGCATGCATCTCAAGCAAGAGCTTTTCACTTGCAAAAGTCTTTTCCTGAATCTATTGTTAATAGAACTATATCTTTGTTGTTCCAATTCTTTTCTTCATCAATGAGGTAATTATCCAGAATTCACTGCCTCAGAGAATATTAGATATTATATAACACTTTAACATTCCTCTTTGTTTGTTTCTAACAACAATTTCCAATCCCTTAATACTTTTCTCAGTCTCTGAAAGTTATCATTTTGATTCCAATGAGTCTCTGAATTTCTATATCACACTCTTCATTATCTGTTCCTATACTATCAAGATAGCTCAATTTCAAAACCTACTGGATTATGATATCTCTAATATGCAATTTGCAACTTGGGCTATCTTTTTGCTGACAATCATACATTCTGTCTTCTTACATTTAATTGCTAGTCTTTTTTTGCTTTCCTCATAAATACAATGTGAATAATTAGGTATGATTTTTTGTTTTGTTTTTAATGTGTAGTGTAACCAGTTTGAAAAAGCTACAGAAAAATAACAGAATTGTTCGTGCTGGTAAAGCTCTTTCAAAATTCATGAATCTTTTCTTTATTATTCTCCTTAGCTGTGGTGTGCATCTCAAGTGTTAAACAAGCTTCAAAAATTGTTATAATGAATATTTTTTGTATAAATGAGCATTTTCTTTTTATTTTCTGGATCATGCATTTTGAAGTTAATTAGTTAAGGATGCAATTGCATAATAGCCAAGAAGACTTCAGCCTGCATTAATTATTTAATGGATAATTTGTGCAAATGAAACTTGTTCTGTTACAAAAATGGCTGTATTCAACATCATTTATAATAAACAGATTTATTCATGTCAGATCAATATATATGATTATTTTCTAGACATTGTAGAGTATTGTGAAGGTGGCAATTCTTGTGGATTTTTTGTTGTTGTATATATTGAATTATCTTTCATCAGTTATCAGAACAAAAGAAAAATCTTGGTTTTATTCTTAAAACTGTTTCTTCTTACTTTGAGTATTTCTTTTTTTAATCAATTCACCCCAGGCAAAGCAATAATTCTACTAAGATGCAAGAGTGAAAGAGAATGAAAAAACTTTAGAAGAAAACAGAAACTCAATCCTAAACAGGAAACAAAGGAGAAACCCCAACTGATCATTGATGTTTTTTTTTCTTTATGACATGATATATTTCTGTCAGGATGTGCATTGTGGTCCATTGAATATCGGCTCGGAACGAGAAATCGGGGAGTCGAGTTTGAATTCCAGCTGAATTCATTGCATTCATTTATGTGCAAATACCCTTGGGAAAGGTATTAATCCGTCTCTTCCTTCCAGTTATGGGTTAAATAACAGGACAGATTGGGTTCTATAGCCTTGGTCGGCAACCAGTCTACCACAGAAAGCTATGGCAACTTACTGCAGGATAATCTTCTGCCCAGTCAGTCATGTCTCTTTTGAGACATAATCGCCCAAGCGTGTATCACGTATGGCACTTAACTGACTGACTGACGTTTCTGTATTTCTCTCAAGCTAAAATAGAAAGGATAGAAGAAATGTTATACTGGTTTTTATGCTTTTGATATTTATTTCTTAGAATATTTCAGGATTTTCATGTTTATACAAGTTCTGTCCAAAAAGAATCCAGCTATTGTATATTAATGAAGACACAGTCTTCAAATCATCTTTATGGATCACTATCATCCATCATGTTGCATTCTCTTTAAACTCATCCATTTTGTTTAAATTGCAATTTTAGCTTTGATAAAAGTCAGAATTTACGAGGAGCCAATTCTGAGCAGGAGGTAGTTCAGGGTTGAGAAGTTTAAGTAATGTAACATCTTGATAAAAAAAGAAAAAACCTGGCATGAGATGCTTATTCCCTATATATCCGGCTGTTACAAAGTACACAAGCTGACTTGACAATGTTTTACTTTTAAGTAACCTCTTAGAGAGTGTTCATGAATTGCACAGAAAGATCCCTTCTGATTGCTTATCAAGTTATGTCAAACTCATGCAAATTTTTCTTGTGTAATTCAAAATAGCAGGATACATTTGTAACAAAAATCATAAGAGAGGATATTGAAAGATTTTAGGATTTAAGATTTTTTCTAGACCAGGAAGACCTTAAAAAAAATGTGTTTGCTTATATTATCAGATTTTGGTGAGAAGTAGGTTGGTTTGAGACCTTTTCAGTAATCCTCTCTCTCTTTCACTCTCTCTCTCTATATATATATATATATAACGGATTTAAAATCTATTTTTGTGACCAGTGTTACGGAATTTCATATTGAAAAGATAAAAATAAGAACAGTGAAGCACCATCAAAATTTTTGAAAGTCATAAAAAGATGAATAATTAGCATTTTTGGCAGTTCATTATCTGTTTTTAAACAAAAACCTGAACTGATTCCCACTTCTAACTAAAAG
Organism: Ascarosepion bandense; assembly: GCA_037127315.1. Taxonomy (NCBI): domain Eukaryota; kingdom Metazoa; phylum Mollusca; class Cephalopoda; order Sepiida; family Sepiidae; genus Ascarosepion; species Ascarosepion bandense. The sequence goes on from JBBBDQ010002381.1 coordinate 181,420, forward strand.
GGAGAGATACTAGTCAGGGAAATATCTGAAAGGTTAAAATCTTTGAAGACTAAGTCTGCAGTTTTATGATTTGTACAGGAACATATGGGGAATGCATCTTATTTCAGTTTGCCTTTATCTTTTGGTTTTGTGTCTCTTCTATCACCATTAATGCAGTAAGCCTTAATATACAGAGTGCAATGGATGAATTGTTGTCTAAATTACACAAAAATGAAAATAACACTGACATCATATTTTTACAGATATATTTACCAAAATTACACAAAACTATCTTGAAATACTAAAGAGTAAATTTATTCAATAAAATCACCATTGGCTTCAACCACAGCCTCCAGACAACTTTGGAATCTCCTGCAATTCTTCTGGACAGTCTCCTTAAGTTGACGAATGCTGTCATAATTCTTGCCGTCAGTTCATCTTTTATGTTAAATGAGTTGATCTCTCAATCAACTGTACTCCATATGTAATAATAAAAGAATTTGTAGTCAGGTGACTAAGGAGTGATGTGGCCACAGAAATTGTCTGACAATCATGACTAGGTTCTCCTGCTTGTGTGGCATGGTGCAGAGGCCTGTAGCCAAACATAGGATCTTCCAGCTGCCACCTTTTTGATCCAGGGCAATACTACCTCCTCAAGTCACTTGATATAGGCCTCCATATTGTCTGAGGCTCTCACCAAAATATTCAGTATTTTTTTTATCAGGATTTTTAGAGTGAGTTTTTTGAGTTGACTTATCTTTTGTAAACATTAGATTCATCCACCTTTTTCCGAATCTTAGATTGATAACCAAACACTCTGAAATGTTTGTATTGGAACTTCTGGCTCAAATGCCAAGCAGTACAATATGGCATTCCTAAATTTCTGGTTGGATGCATAGTGCTCCTTTTCTCACAGTTGGTGCCCAACTGACCCTACTATACTGTGAAATTGACAAAATAAAAAACAATGTGTCTGTGCAAAATTAAAAATATGATATGGCGACAATTTACTCTTGACACACTTGTGTGTGTGGGTGTGTGTATAAAATTAAGTTATAAATAATAAATGATGAGTAAAAAGTTTGCTAACAACATTATAGAAATAACGATATTCAACTCCACAATTATTCTTATTCAACAGCCTCTGGGATAATAAGAAATATGAACATTACCACCTACCCAATATCCATTACGATAATACAATAGACCTTATGTTATAACTTGTTTCTGTTGGTTATAATATTAAGCCTTGCTTAGACACTCACTGTGATGTTTGTAAGAAATACTCTAAAGACTGACGCTAATGTTTTTTTTTTGCCAGACTCACTGGAGTTCTTTATTTAAGTCTCTAGACTAGTTCATTTAGTCACTGGAAGTGCAATATTTACTCTACAACACCTTGTTACATTAAAATTAAATTGTCTATTAAAAATTATGTCCAACCTTCAGCAACTTCTACATGGCCAACCTAGAAAATGATATATTTAGCACAACTAAAAAGCCCTCCATCTACGTATGATATGTTGATGATATTTTTATATTAGTTAAAAATATAGAAGAAATAATACAACTATTTTTTTATATTTCAAAAACCTCAACATATATCAAGCAAAAAAATTTGTGGCTTAAATGCACAAATATATATATATATATATTAGTCATCCACATACAAGCCTGTTTCGCTGTATCACAGCTCATCAGTGTAGCTAGACACATCCACTCGCCTCTGGCCGGGATCGAAACTTGACCGATTTGGTGTCAGTCGGAGTCGCTACTCCCTAAGCCATCGACACATGGTATCAGAGAAGGGAAATTTTAATGTGTTGTATATCAGCAGTGCATACACATGCCAGATGGTCTTCACCATTTAAGCATTAATTAAAAAAATAATTATTTAAACAAGAAATCAATTTAAAAAAGTAGTTATTTAAGCAAGTGATGAAAAAAAATGAAATACATTTTCATTTTCAAAAACTTTAGAAAAACCCCAAAAATTCGTGAAAATTAGCCTAAGTCATTTCTGACACTGTATATAGCCTTGTTGCATCATGTATAGGACTGCTTGTCTGTTTAAATGTATGTGTGCATAATAATAATACACGAGTGAAGTATATTAAAACAATGGACAATATTTTAAATATGTGTCTGAAAAAATGATGGGTGGTCAAATGTATTAATGTGTGTTTTGGTCAGTAATGTTAGTGTATGATAAAATGAAATACATTTCAGTTTAAATTTGTAGCAAAATAATGTATACAAGTTTTGTGTATGTAGCGAAATAATTCTCTCTCTCTCTCTCTCTCTCTCTATATATATATATATATATACACACACACACACACACACACATACATATATATATATATATATAAACCTTGAATAAGTTCTCACTAATCTTTCATGAAAAGTAATGATTTATTTAGAAATAAGCCATTACTTTTTCCTATCTTTCTGGTAGCATTTGAATTCCACGTTTGAAAAAATGGCATGCTTTTTGAAGCTAACCATGAATCAACCCATTTTTTGGCATTTTCATAAGGGTGAAAGTGTTCCTCAGCCAGAGTATGATCGCTGTAATCCCAACAAGAATTCTGTGTGTTTCAGCTACAGATTTCTTTTGAATAAAATAGTGCAGTAAAATACACTTTCTTTGGCACAAAATCTGACATGTTTAACACTATGAAAAGCAAAGTGGTTTACACTTTGGCAAAATGGCATACACTAAATTTCAAGCTTGCGTATAGTACTTCCTTATAGATGTGTTACCATCTGAAACTACCCACACTTCTGGGAATGTCAGCTGTTGGAAAACAGTGAGAACTTATTCAAGGTCTTAATATATATATATATATATATATATATATATATATATATATATAATCACTTAAACATTATTTTTAGTGTATACCCATATTTCAGCAGATATTCCATTTATTTTTTTTGTCTACTGGTTTGAATATTTGAGAAATCTTATTAAAGAAAAGAGGCACTCTCTATCAGGATTTGAATCTATCTCCCTAGTTCAAATCCTGCTAGAGAGCATGTTTTCCTTAATAAGATTTTTCAAATATTCAGACTAGTAGATAGAAATAAACAGTGTCCATTCAGATAGAAGTATTCACTAAATATCATGTTTAAAGTAATCAAATCTTTTGAATTCATAAATAAAAAAAATTAATTACTTCTTTAGAATTCTATCTCTCCTCTCTCTCTCTCTCACTATGTATGTATATATATATATATATATATATATATATATATACACGCACATGTGTATGTGTGTGGGCATGTATCTATGCACATTTGCTGTAAGAATCAAGTATGAAATATTTTTCTTATGCATAATATAGTTAGTCAGTTAAGTGCCATACGTGATACATGTTTAGGTGATCATATCTTAAAAGAGACTTGACTGAATGGGCAGAAGATTACCTCGCAGTAGGTTGTCATTACTTACTGTGATAGACTGGTTGCCAGCCAAGGCTATAGAATTCAATCTGTCCTGTTATTTAACCCATAACCGGAGAGAAGAGACTGATGAATACCTTTCCCAAGGGTATTTGCACGTCAGTGGATGCAGTATTCAACTGGAATTTGGATTCGGCTCTCTGATTTCTTGTTTTGAGCCAATATCCACTTCACCACAAAGCATATCCTAATATAGTCACTTAATGAAATTTCGCACATCTCAATAATTATGCAAATGAAGAGGCTGGGAACTTGATTCTTGCTTTTAAATTTGTTACTAAATTTAAAGATTGATTCGTAAATTATTTCTATTATTTGTAAATTTTAATTTTGTAAATATAATACATTTTTAATTCAAAATTTTGTTTCTTTATGCACAAATGAAATGAGAATGCCTACCAGGACATTGAATTTTTTTTTTTTTTTAATCATGTCACCCCAAGCAAGGCATTCCACTGCCACTATAGTGCAGGGGGTTACACAGGGCGATAGACGAGTTAGGATGTACATAGGGGGAGAGTTGGAGAGAATGGGTGGGTTAGTGTGTTAGGAGGTGTCTTTTGACCGTACATTTAAACTCCTGGAGGTTATAGCTGTCGGGGAAGGAAGCATGCAGAAGGTAATTCCACAGGCGGTAAGTGCGAGAAAAGAAGCTGTTGGAGTAGAAATTGTGGTTACATTTCATCGGTTTCACTGTAAAAGGGTGGGACCTAGTTGCCAATCTAGTATCTCGTGCAAACTCACACCTAGGAGGCACCAGTGATTTAAGTTCATCAGAGCAGAAGCCATGAAAGTATTTATAGAAGAGGCACAGGGAAGCCACGTCATGCCGGTGAGAGAGTGACTACAGGCGGTCAGCTAAGTCGGTATCAATCATGTTACAGGTTTTTCGCTGTATTTTGTCAAGAAGCCTGAGGAGAATAGTAGGGGCACCCGACCAGATGTGGCAACAGTATTCAAAACATGGGCAGATGGTAGATTTGTATAAGTGCAGGATAGATTCAAGTGGAAAGAATTTCCGGGCCCTGCACAGAGAGCCAACTTTCATAGCAGCAGATTTAGCAATGGATTCGACGTAGTCATTCCACTTGAGGTCCGCTGAGAGTGTCAGGCCAAGCAGGCGTAGTGTTTTACTCTCTGGGAGGCATGCCTGTTCCATGCTAATGGGAGGGATGTGCGGTAGTCTGTGGTGGCTAATTGACAGCAGCTTCGTTTTGGAAGAATTGAATTTTACGAGCATTACATCATCCAATGTTTTTGTCATAGTAATAGGTAAGATTGGTATTATATTTCTATATAGTTGTATGTGTGGCACATAAGTGAGTGATAGAATTGGCAATTTCTGAAATTATTATCATTACTAGGATCATGTGGTATGAATTAAGTATATTGTTATTATTGTTGTTCTTTTGTGTTGTGTCTCTTTAGGACATTGGTGATCATGGCTCTTCACAATTTTCTATTCTTTACAGTTCTTAGTAATTTTTTTCTTTTTGTCATCTCTCCTAAACCCTGTTCTGCCATCCATTTGCACAAGCTCATTAGGTATGTTTTGTGATGTTTTCCTCTGTCCTTTAATATGTCCTGTGAGTGTAAAAATTTCCAAGTTTTCATTGTGTGCTCTAGAAATTTTAACCATCTCTTTCTGATTTGAAGTGTAAGTGTCCTTCTTGTTTCTATTTTCTCTAAAACTTTGTTCAATCCATGGTATTCTCAGCATTGTTCTGTAGAACCATACTTCTGTCGTTTCAAGTTTCTTTTTATCTGTGCAGAGATTGTCCAGTATTCACTGCTATGAAGCTGTGTAAAGACAAAGAATTTTTGCTTGAATTAGAGAAATGCTGTAATAACTTAGTTTTGTATTAGGAATGGACATCCTAAATCAAAACCAATTGTTGCTCTATCAAAAGCAGACAGATTCAATAAGGTGGTTTACATTGACCCCAAAGAAGTTGCTAAAAGAAAACTCTGCATCTTACACTTGGTAGACAGTATTTCAAGATATACAGCAGCATCTGTAATTCAGTCAAGAACTTTGTCCACCTTTTCAAAAGTCTGCAAGGCATCAAATGTGAAAGTCATCTTATCTTTTAGGTAAACAACAACTAAGGTAGCAATCATATTTTCAAATCCATCATCTGCTGCTAATTCTGTAGGACCAACTGAACAAATGGCTTCTCTGGTGGCATTGCCAAAAACGCTTAAATAAACTAGATTTTTCATCCTTTGTAAATAATCTCAAAACTTCTATATCTGTTTTCCAATTTGTAAATGAGTCACCATGTCCAAGTTTGAATACTGGTGGTTGCTTAAGGGAAACCATCACCACTTCTATCAGGGACTATGCTTTGCTACCAATGCTGAGGAGGTCTGTAAAGAATCGACTAAGAAAATGAATGTGATAGTTTCTATGCTGAACTTTTCATTCATCTCTATAAAATCTTCATTACTAAATCTTCCTCCGCAATGTCTATGAAACTTTACTGGTGCCCCAAATTATGCCAGTCAAATCTCGGAAATTTTCTCAATGATGTCTTTCTTCTCTGATTGAATTATGGCTGTTGTGTGTATATTGCAGTACTGTCCACTTTTGGTAAAGCAACAGTTGGTTTTGGTTTAGGATGTCTGTTTCTAATACAAAACTGACAGTTATCACAAATTATATAACAGTTCAATACTTTTTGCTTTGTTTCTAATTAAATATTTTCTTCTTTCTTAATACTTATATATCTTTTGGATGGCATCTTACACTATCCAAATGTAGCTTTGAATTTTGATGTCACACTTTTCATCTTCTGCTAAAATACTTCTCAGATATTTAAATTATTGTACTTTTCTGGTTTTGGTATCCCCAATTTGTAAATTGCATATTTAGTTGCCTTTTTTTGCTGATGACCCTGCATTACTGCAGTTATTTTAATATTTTCTTCTAATTTTAAATTTCTTTTGTACTTATGAGAAAACATAGATAATCTCATTCTTGATATTTTTTGGCTTCTTCCCATAGAAAAATATACATGTTCACTATCCCAATTTTGGATTGAATCTAGTTTTATATTTAACACAACATAGCTATTTATCAATTTTGATTGTGTAAAAATGAAGCATTACTTAACACTATGAATCACCAACTCATCAATGGTTGCCAAATGCAAAACTTTTAACTTAAATCATAGCTTGAACATTTTTCCACTCTAGCTCATTTACTCTTTTTTTATTGGCTGCAAAATCAAACTCTTACTTCAGCTATTTCCACCACTTGTTGCAATAAACACATACCAAGTGCTGTTCATCCGTGCTACATGCATTCATTCATTTTTTAATTTTTTTTTTAGTTGAGTTTTGAAAAAGTCTTTTTGTAGTGTCAGGTTTTTGATTTTCTTAGTTACAGGTAACATTTTTGTTTTGTTTTGTTTATATTGTAAAGTTTTGTTAAATTGATAACAGGTCTTGGGATGCCACAGTGGAACAATGAAGTTTTATCAGTTGATGATGGCAACAATTCATGGTTTATACAAAGAGCGTTATGCATACCGGGAAAACATGACAGATGTCATCATACAGCATCTCATAACAGAAGAAAAAGGTATGCATTTAATTTTTGCTTGTTTTTTAGGTTTTTAATGAATTTTTATTTAAATTAAACCAGGACTTTTCTGTTGTTGTTTAGTGTTACTAACTCATGCAAAGTGTTAAGTACTTGACTACCTAATGGGTAATAGCTGTAGCTGTTTATACTCTTGGTGACTTCCTATGTAAATCAGTTACCTCAGCTGCAATAATATTTGCCTGGTTCGAAAGGTAGAGCTAATTTGTTTGTTTTTAATCCAACCATCTATTTCTACAGAGGGACCTTCCGAGGTAGCAATCCCAATGGAAAGATCCTTATAGAAGCAGGAAACACCAAACCAAAGATCTTAAAGTAGATCATGCCAGTGGTTCACTTCAAAAACAAAAAGACCTGACCAAAGAACTGAGAAAGGCTTTCTTAGATAGTAAAAAACAATGTTTGAAAATCTCAACAGAATGAAAATAGAAGGTAGCCCTCCATCTAAAGACAGGATAGAAACAGAGGACAACTCTTCACCAACAAAACAAACCATACACGAAAAAGACCCATAAAAAACAGTTTACAGTGGATGTGTAGAGGAATCAGTAAATTATGAGAGGTCAGATGACTTCTTGTAGACTATAATCCAAATTTAGTCTGCTTACGAGAGACATTCTAAAAAGATTTTCACATTTCTTTTAAAAGATATGGAATCTATAATAAAACCATCATATCAGCTCTAGGCAACAGGCCTAAAAATGGGCAAAATGGATTCTGACGAGAAAAACTTTCTGATCGGCTTACCGATTTCTCTTTCTGAGCTGATATCCACTGCACCACAACACACATCCATCACAATATGCTTACAGCACCTGGTATTCCCAAGCGGTCACCAATCTAAGTACTGACCAGGCTCAACGTTACTTAACTTCAGTGATTGAGCGAGAACCAGTGTATTCAACGTGATAGGCCGTAAGTCCCATTCTGATGATAGGCAAGAAAGTTTCTCTATGGTGATTAAAGGAAAGCAACTTTGTTTTAAAGGTATTAAAATTTACAAGCCATTTCCTACCCCATTCAATCACAGATTAGAGTTCCTTTTGAAGGGCAGCAGCCAGATTTACTTTGTCAGTCTTGGCAGATTTCTTATTGAGACAGGAGTAAATGGTAAATAGATGCCTATTTGGGAACTTCAATGATGAAGATCAGAAAAAGTGTAGGACCTAGGATAGAGCTTTGAGGCATGCCTATATATGATATGCCTATATATAATAAGAAACTAAGTAATTAAACAATATAATAAACGTCTATATATTTTTTAACTATGTCTATAATAAAACCACCATATCAGCTATAGGCAATACACTTATTCTTCAACACTAGTAAAAAGAATAACTTCTTATCAGGTACTTCAACTTTAGTATGAACCCTCAAGCTATTGCTGTAAAAACCACTCTCAGCCATCCATTACTATATGCTTGCTATATGTTTTATATACTACTAGCAGTATAGCCCGGCGTTGCTCGGGTGTAATGAAAGCTTTAAAACTAATCCATGGTTCTGGAGCTCAGACTCAGTCTAAAGAATATTTGTGTGAAGTTTGGTGAGAATTGGATAAAAATTGTGGATTTGTATAAAGGACATACAGACAGATAAAGAGACACACACACAAACATCTTGCCTGTTATATATATATATATTATCGATTTTCTGCACTATTGTAAGGACTGCAACCTTGAAACTTCTGAATATCGTTTCTTATGTCTTTGTCTATGAGTGTATCAAATTTTATTAAAATCGGACCACTCCTTCTATAACTTGATTTTTTTTATTATTAATCTTCGATATTTATCAGGGGTAACTCAAAACCTAGCTAAGAACACTCGCAGACACTTATAGTACAACTGTGTAAATATTCAAGAAAATCGGTTCAGCCGTTTTGGAGTCTATAGGTAACAGATACACACACACACACACACAGACAAAGTTCCATTTATAAATAAGTTTAGATTATTCACCCAATACAAGATTTTTGCCATTCAAGGTAGGGGGTTACTGAATGTCTATATATCTACTCTTAAGATACAGATTATGACAAGTTGAAATAGACAGATTTCTTGGTCAACTTCCCACTTCTTTCTTATTGTTAAGAGATTTTAATGTCCGTAATGAACTTTGGGAAATCCAATCACCATTGCCTACATTATTGAAACCTTATTAAGAGCATTCAGTTTATGCCTTTTAAATGCTAAACCTTTCCTTTGCCTCCATCAAGTTTCCAATTCTGTGTTAGCTGTAGATTTATCAATTTGCTTCTTTTTAATCTTTATGGATTTCTAATGTAGAGACCCTAATTATCAAATATCTTCATTGATAGCAATAAATAAACCTGTACCAAAAGAGAGAACTCCAGATGGCATCTTCATTAGGCGAACTGGTAGATTTCTGTTAAACCTTAATCAACACCCCCTTATAGACAACCTACTCCACATTTTTTAAAACTATATGTTCACCCAATACAAGGCCCAAGAGCCACTCAAGATATTTAATTACTAAATGGGGTTGCTGCATGGGCATAGGAGGGGGAGAGGTGGCAGTAATTGCAAATTATGAAGATATGTATGATAGGTAATGATTGTCTCTAGACTTGTCTAGTTGGTATTGCTATTGACTCTTGTTAGCTCGGACTAATGAGTTCATATGTTGGCTGCAAAAGGTAAAATTTCTACTATTTTATATATACTTTATTAATTTGAATAAGTTGTTTTTATTGTTTTTCAAAGGGAATAGAGTTTAGATTCATTTCATTTTCTTTACAAATGGGCCTAATTAAACTTTGATAAAATTGATGCTTTCCATAATTTAATACAATGACTCTTCTGTAATCCCTATGTTAGCTTTTCCATTGAACTTTCCTGGGTCAGACTCTACACATTTATTAATCCATATTGCAATACAGACAATTCCTAAATCCCATGATAATCCACAAGCCATACACAAACTTTGGTTTATAGATGAACGCAAAAAAGCCATAATACGTTGAAAAAAGAACATTAAAAAAATTTGAACTTTGTCCAACAATGAATAACCTGCAGAACTATCAAAAATAGGGAAAAGAAAATCATGGAAGCCAAATATCTCAAAAATGGAAACTAATTTACCAGTGAAGAAAGTTTGTGATATGGTGAGGAAAATTTCAAATTAGTAATAGCCATTTGAATAAACCAAAGAAGCATTTGGAGAATGCACAAAAAAAAAGTTTTTGTCATCTTATTAGCAGCTGAATTTGGAAATAATTCATCAACAAAACATTACTCCCAGACATTTCCAAAAGAAACATTCCAAAACCCAATACTGACAAGAATAACTCAAGTTTACTTCAGACAACATGGAAAAGTATAATTTGCAAAGTTTATCTGTAAAAAACTTCCCCTACACCTGACACGGAAAAAAATTATTTCTATAATGTGTATTTAAGCTCACAAAATATTCTAATCATACAAAGTTTAATTTGTAGTATACCCACTCAGTCAGTCAGTTAATTGCCATATGTCATACACACTTCGCTGATCATGTCTCTTTGGATACATGACTGACAAAGCAGAAGATTTTCCCGCAGTAGGTTGCCATTACTTTTTGGGGTTGTCAACCAAGGCTATAGAACTCAATCTCTCCTACTATTCAACCCATAGCTGGATGTAGAAAAAATGGATTAATACCTTTCCCAAGGGTATTTGTGCATAAGTGAATAAAACAAATTCAGCTGGAATTTGAACTCGGTTCTCTGTTTTCTCATTTCGAACTGATATTCATTACACTACAACACATATCCACATAACCGCTATTATATCAGTAATACACTTCTTTGGTCTTTGGCTTAACACAAGTAAATAAAATCATGATAACATAACACAGTTTACATATGAAATCCTTGATGTACAATCTTATTCTTAAATTAAAAAAAAAAATGCCTCTTTAATATTTGTGACACTATTGTCTTTCCAGTTAGAGTATTATAATTACTCAAATAACAAACGGCCTTGGGTAGGACGATAAACTATATTTGGCAGTAAGGTCTTTGATTGGGATATTCAAGGTTTTGAGAAATGTGGAACCACCTCTTAATTGCTGACTGGGTAGTTAGCACATTTTTTATTGTTTCAGGATGCAATGGGCAAATAGTGAATCCTGAAACAATAAAAAATGAAACAATGAAAGTGTAAAAAATATATGTTTATAGTAAAATTACCAGCAATACATTTTTATATTAAAAAAATTACCAGTAATACATACTTATAGTAAAATTACCAACAATACATTTCATAGCAAAATTACCAACAATACATTTTATCTGTAGTTGAAGACATACAATTAAGTTCAAAATATATTTAGTTAAAGCCATAAAATTGTGTTCAAGATATTTAGAATTTGGCATTAAATAATCCAAAGAGGTTGATATTCCACTTAACCAAATCAACCAACCAACATGAAAAAACTACTCCATGACATTAATCCATATAATGTTCTACAATTTCTTAAAGAAATCGAACTGCATTCCAAAATATAACTTTGACAAAACTACAACATAAGACACATATAGTAATTATGTCCACACAAACATGTATATACACAAAAGCTGAGTATTATCTACCATGTATTCAATTGTGAAACCAGAATAACATTTTTTTATTACTTCAAAGCTCTCAAGAAAATTAAATTGCAACATTAAATGACCCATAAGGAGTTGATATGCCATTAAACAAACAAATAAATCAATCCAATAAAAAAAAGGGAGGGAGAGGACACAAACAAAAAATAGTGGACAGTGACTATCACTGTAGTTATTGAGCACAAAGGAGTTCAGTGAAATGAAGCTGAACCTTTTTTTTTTTTTAAAAAAATAAAAGAACAACAAACATTTTATTATTTCAATTATTATTGTAAGCTGTTGTTCAGGTGATAGAAATGAAATGGTTAGACAAAACTGTTAATTCTGAAAATAATCTACTTCTGTTAGTCAATTTTGTTTTATATTTTTTCTATTCTTGTTACCAAGGATAATCTTTTATAACTATTAATATTTTTTTTTTTTTGCAGTGAGAATTAAATGTCGGGAAGCAGTAAAAAAGATTGCCATATACAAACAAAGATTGGCTGTAAGTATTTTTTAATTTTTTAATCATATCACCTTGAGCAAGGCGGTAATGCCACTGATGTGCAGGGGATACGTAAGAGTGAAAAGATTAGAAAAGAGAAAGCCGGAAACCACATCCTAAACAGGGAACCAGGGATGAGCCTCTTCACCTGTTTCAATAGACGTGGGTGGAGTGTGAACCGGGCGATAGTTTAGTCTATCTACTCCAATTAAAAAAAAAAAGTGAATAGATTGGAAAAGAGAAAGCCGGAAACCACATCCTAAACAGAAAACAAGGGATGAGCCTCTACACCTGTTCAATAGACGTGGGTGGAGTGTGAACCGGGCAGTAGTTTAGTCTGGTTTTATTGAGGAATGTGATGTTTTGCATTTAACAATTTTTGTACCACAGTGTAACATAAAATCTTCAGGTCCTTTCTATAAGGTTTTTAATGTACTGTTTGTTTGAGGTTTCTGAAAATATTTAGAAATTCAAAATCTAATTTAAGCCCCTTAAGATATTCAAAAAAGAAATAAAGAAACCTTACTTTCTGGATCTGTTAGCAATGTTATTTTTCTTTTCTTTCATATCAAGAAAATTTTAATGGAATAAAGCTAAATTATGGAACAGGACAAATGCAGAATCAGGCAAATTGTGTTAAAACGTTTTTTTTTTTTTTTATAAACAGACGTTGGCTCTTGAAGCACACTATTGGAATTTTGTTCAGACATAAGCCAAATATGTTTTATATGAAAAGCCAAAAAAATAAAACAAACTCAATATCTTGTGTTGGTGTATCACTTCCTGTTTTATAGAAAGTAATAAGTTCCTGGAAAAAGAGGAAAAAAATTGGGTACCGTGACAAGCAGGATAGTAATTGCAGAAATTATGACATAAGAGAGAAAAGTAGAGATATAAGTGGTAAAAAAAAGATATAAACACAGTCATGAGTAATGGCAATATTTATTCACAATTTGAATTCTGTCTATTGAACACCAAATCATATTATGGGGAAAGGATGCTGCGCTTACAAGTTACTGATTGTTTATAGTCTTTAAATGTAGCTTTTTGCCACTAATATTTATTGATTTATAGCATGAACACTGTGATCAAAGTATTTTTGTTCTTATTTGATTCCTGTCTTTTGCCTTTTCTAAATGATTGATAGTATCAACCCGATTTTGCACTTTTTACACCTTCAGTACACTGCTGTGATTGCATTATGCCATTGTATGATTATATATTAAATATACAAGCAAAAATATTTCTAAAATAGTTCTATATATGAATTTTCACTTTTGAAAACCCCATTTAACTTTGTAATATATATATATATATATGCGGATGACTATATATATATATATATATATATTCCTTTTTCAAACATTTGAACTAAATATATGTACAAAATAGCAAGTTGAACATTTTCTGAAGAAAACACATGTGAGATGTGCAATAGTATTTTATTTTAGAATAATTTCTTGCATTAAAAAAATAAGCCAACATCTTCAAAGCTGTTGGATGGCTATCTGATTTATACTTTAAATATTTCCTAGTTAAAATTGTTTGATATGAAATCAAAGAACAAAAAAAAAGGAAAGCATTCACAATTAAATGCTATAACAATTTTTTTAAAAAATCTGATAAAACACACATTAATAAAAAATGGGTTAATTCCTTATTGCAATGAGGAATGAACACTTGAGAAGATGCTTTCCTGATCACTACAATCTTAACCTCTTCATTATCTATCCTATATATACTCATAATATGCAATCCTTGTGCCATCCTCATTTAGTAAATCTCTACCTTGATTAGTTACTGGGCTTTGTATTGGATAAACAATAGTAAAAAAATGTCATAGTTAGGTCTCATTTCAGTTCAAAGTAATAAAGATATTGGTATCCCGACAAACTGATTGAACTTCTTGTAGTCAATTTGCAGACTTATTCTCAGTATATTTTGTACTGCTCTAAGCACAAAATTGAAAATGCAAAATGTTCCTTAAATTAGAAATAATAATTAGTGTTATATAATTTATAATCAAATATATTTTACTTTGTTTTTTTCTCCAAAGTTTTGGACATTTTTAACCACTGTAAATCAAAAAACATTAGTCTTATTTTTTTCTGAGAAAAATCAGCAAATCACCTGGTTTTAGCTGAGAGCAGTCTTTTATTTCTTGCCACAAAAGTCAATCATTTTCTGCTGGTTTGAAACAAGGAAATCAATATAGTTTGCACTTACTTGTCTGGCTCCTACCTTTTTCACCATCTTCTTCAAATTGATCATTACATTTTGAAGAATTCACTATCTGCCATTTAAAAAGGAGACTAAATGTTTTTAGAAAATCCTAAAAACTAAGTGTGTGTGTGTGTGTGTGTATATATATATATATATATATATGAATTTTTATTTGTTTAACATTATTATTCTTTAATGAATACTCATATTTGAGTGGAAAGTCTGTTTATTTTTTTATATACATAGTTAAACAGCACATATAATTTATATATAAGCACTTTCCACTCAAATATGAGTATTCATTAAAAAATAATAATGTTAAACAAATAAAAATTAAATATGTCGACTAATGCTATTTTCGTAAATTTCTGTATAATTCTATAATATATGTGTATGTGTGTTTTATGTGCATGTTATATGTATATATGTGATGTGTGTATTTTGGAAGTCCTCTTCTGTGGCTCCTGTATTTAAGAACTCAGGGTAATTCTTGGACACCTCCAATTATTGCCTATCAACCTCCTACAAATTTTCAGCAAAGTGTTTGAGGCCATCATCAATGCTGAAATAGTTCAACATTTCTCCGCCCATAAACTATTCTCAGACAGACAGTATGGCTATAACATGATCCCTGGCTGAGTCCAGACAACCTTTCTGAGCTTCGGTCAATTCCACCCATGTTGTGTTGTTGATCTTGGATTATCCAAAGCAGGATTGCTTGTTGTCACTTGACAAGGTTTGCCCAGACATGTATGTAATGAAAACCAGATTTAAGACTATGACAACACAGGGTAGCTTTATGTATATATACTGAATAAATACAAGATTACAAGCAAGTCAAAGTTAAGTGATGCCAAAAAATTATCAGTTGGCTGGTACTTCAGTAGCACAGTAATATTTGTATTCTATTATCTGCATGGAACGATGGTTCATTCAACTTCCAGCTGGTCGAATTTGGACTGACTGTCTCTTGCAACATCTCTCTCTTGTGGCAGGCTATTTCAGCTTGTCTGCTTCAATACATCACTGGTCCCGACTCACTAAATTTTGTTTTCCACCCCAGTTTTATTAAAAAGATGAAAAACTGGGGTGTTGAAGTTAGGTATGGGATTTTTATTGCTCCCTCCTATATATGTTTTAGCAACTCAAAATGTAAGTAATATCATTTAACCATTTCGACTTTCAGTGGAAGGGGAGAAAACTTACTCTCTGTCATTGTCTGCCTGTTCCTATCAGCTGCCCTGGTAACCAGTAAGCAAGAAATCTTCAAAGCCATATTTTGACCTAGGGTCACATATCATTAAAACCCATTGACAAATATTTTGACTAACTAGCTTTGATAAATTTGCTTACTTTTCTCAACAAAAACAGTTTGCACTCTTTGCATTCTGAATCTGTATTTTCCACTTTTTATCATGTCAGTTACTTTTCCTGACAAAAATAACTGTATTTTCCAATTTTAGGGAAAGCTCTTCTCATCTTGAAAATTGCTTAAAATTAATACCAGCCATCTGAAAATAGGGTTACCTGGATTCTACTTTGCCAAGTCTATTGCCAATATGCTAACGACCTTCATATACATATACCAGGCCTTCGATAAGTCCGGCAAAGCCTGAGCTGTTGTCCTGGATATCTCCAAAGCATTTGATAGAGTCTGGCATGCTGCTCTTCTGCACAAGCTACAGGGTTATGGTATCACTAGATG